>PVKM010008383.1:0-39096 GCA_004027735.1 Carollia perspicillata
AAGGATGTTACTGATGACTTCTTACAGATTAACAAGGAAAAAATGTTGCAGATGCAAGGGAATGATAAGAGTAACAGGTCTGGTTACACTTCAATCCTTGGGGGAATTAGCACAGACTTCAGGAAGTTACTTTAAAGATATGCAGCAAGCGCTTGCTGGCTGAACTCAGAGTGAGAGAGTTTTAGCAAGAGCAAGTCACCGAGCAGCCTAGATATAATGCAGGCCTGATTTCCCATGGGAGAATGTCTTCACGGGCGTGGCCCTGTGTGCCAACTCGCCCCCCACTGGTTTTCCATGTGGGTGCTGAGCTACATTTCCACGTCCTGTGAAGCAGTTCCCTATACAACCCAGCACTGGTCTGGGAAGGACCCTTAATGCTGTAGTGTATCCCCAGTGCTGGCAGCTTTGACTGTGGGGTGCTGTTGCTGGTGTCCTTGTTAGCATTGCCTCAGACACCAGATATGGCTGCAACTGCTGGCGTTGCCAGAAAGGTTTTCCTTGTTCTCCCTTTTGTATCACTTATCCCCTAATCCTTCTCAGGAATGGGTGATCTGATGGGCTTTGCTGAGGCCTGGAGGGAAAATATCTGGTGTCTTCAGCTTTGATGGTCAGAGATGAGCCTTGTATTCCACAGCTTGTTGATGGGAACTTTCCAAACATAGAAAGACATTGGATGGTTAAAACTGACTAGTGCACATTAAAGGGGTCCTGGGAATGAAAGCCACATGGTGTTATACACTGGTTCATCTGATTATAGCTGGCAATGAGTCATCATTTATCTGCTTAAGTTTATTAGGCACCAACTGTGTGCCAAGCAGTGGACGAGGTGCTTTTCTGTTCTTAATGTCCTCTGGTACCCACTGTAATCTTGTGCGATTGTGGAGATGTGAAAGAGTTCAAATAGTAGTGTCATTTGTGAAGGGGGCTTAGACTCTACACTGACAATATTGGAGGTGAAGAAGACACTATACATTTCTGGGAAGACAAGCTGAAGTGGACTCACAAGAGAGTGTCCTTGTGGGAAATTGGGACTGGGACAGCAATGAGATCATCCTCCTGCCATCCTCATTTCCTACCTTCTTTCTTCCATATGGCATGATGACTTGGCCCTCTTCAGCTCTGGGAATACAGAGATGCTCATTCTCACTGAGCTAGTGTGCTTGGCCCCTACTCAGAGACCCTTCTCCTTCTTTGTGGGTATCTTCTGTGTTTCAGCATTTATCCAGGTGCTTTTCCTTGGTGGCTTTTTCACATGTACCCCTACTTACCCTGGCACGGGCTGGTGAAGCGTTTACCTTGCCAAGGGTCCAGACGGTACTCAGTACTAATGGCTCAAACTTTTTGCCTCTCCCTGCAGCCGTTAAACACAACTGGTGTCCTGAGCTCCTCTTCTGCTACTTCCAACAGGTCAAGGAATAGGACTCGCTATCGGACCAAAGCCTTGAGCTCCGAGGTAGATGAGAGCCTCTTTGGAGGTATCAAGGTAACTCTCACGCAGTTTCTCCAGGTAGCTGCCATGTGGAGGCAGTAACCTATACTAGTGTTGCTCAGGACAAAGCTAGCACTGGGTATGTGACCTCTCTTGTAACTCTCAGATGAAGGCAGAGGGGCCTTCTGAGAGCCAGTAGTGGATCTCTGACATCTGATGGGGCCAACATAAATAGGACACCTGGTGTCCTCCACCCATTAAATCCTCATGCCTGCACAGCACTGAAAATCTGTTGTAGTATTGAAGGGGAGGCCCAGCTACAGAGAGTTGGATAGTTGCTTAGTGAACACTCCATGAAAAAAACATTTTAAGGCCACACTGGATCAAGCTTGTAGACACAGAACAATGTATTTTCCCTTCTATCCAAAAACAGCACCAGGGCAAAACACAGTCATTCTCCTTTCTCAGGTGCTCAACTAAAACAATTTCTTAGCTTTGGTGAAAGAGCAGGTCTTTATTTGCAAATGTTGTACTAAGAGGTTGACAACTCTTTTAGTCTAAGAAGAAGAGCTGGAATGTTAATGGGAATAATCTTTGTACACAGGGAGTTCAGTAGGTGAGAAAGAAGAGAGGCAAGTCTAGAAAGACAATGAGACATGGAGAGAAAGGCAGTGAGAGATTAAAAGAGAAAAGAGAGAGCTAAGATGCCAGTGGTGGCCTGAATACTACTGTGAATACCTCTGACAGCGGGAGGATTGAAGAGAGGAGAGGTGACATCTACCTTTGATACTCACCATCTTCACTGTGAAGGGACTTTTCAGATGGTTCAAGACGGTATCCTTCTGCATTTAGATAACCCCCACTCTGCAGCAGTTTTCCTGTTGACTATGGGAAGAATCAGAGGAATGCAGTTTCACTTACATTTTTTTGTTTTGGGCCCAGGATGACCCTTCTAGTCAAAGCAAAATAGATTTAGAAATGGCTGAGTTTTTTTCATCCTAGCAAAAAGGGCAGACAGAAAGATGCCTGCCTGTTTCTGGTCCTGTTTTTCTGGCCTTACTGCTGGGTGAGTCCAGGAAGTCTCTCAACCAGCAGCAGGGGGCAGAAGGGGCCTGTGGCATGACTGACTTGTGCTCGCTTGGAAGCAGAGATGGGCACCCGGTGGCAGCAGGAGTCTGCGACCTCTGTGCAAATGAGGTTCTTAGGAAAGAAGGACTTCCATTGAGGCCACCTCACTGCCTATACTCAGGACCATGCTTACTGCATTAACGATAAATGAAGGTCTCTGTGGTGTTCAAAAGTTCTCTGAAATAAGTGATTTCCTTTTCTTATTAACTCCTTAATAAGAAAATTTTGAAAAACAAATCATATCTAGTTTGTATTCTTGCTGAATTCTAATCTGACTTTCTCACCATATTAGATTAAGGGCAGGTCTCCACCAGGCCGTTTAGCCATTTATCACACCCCCCATTTGGACTTCTTTGGGGATCAAAGTAAATTAATCATTAGAAAGGATTTAAAAATGAATATCATAGATTGGATGAGTCTGTAACAAATTGTATTGCTTCAAGCCTACAGTGTGGTCCAAGAGAGAGAATTATCCCTCCTTTTATAAATCATGGAAAGAGGATGAGAATTTAGAGGCCTACAATTTTTTAAAAAGATTTTATTTATTTATTTTTAGAGAGTGGGGAAGGGAAGGAGAAAGAGAGGGAGAGAAACATCAATGTGTGGTTGCTTCTTGCACACCCCCTACTGGGGGCCTGGCTCATAACCCAGGCATGTGCCCTGACTGGGAGTTGAACCAGCAACCCTTTTGTTCACAGGCCTCTGCTCAATCCACTGAGGTGAGAGGCCTACAATTTTTATTCCTGATGTTTTTAGGTAAGGTATGTACACATACTAGCAACTGCCCCCCCCCACCCACCACTTCCTATCTATCCAGAATTATCTGTGCAAGTTATAGAGAGGCCTTGTTCTCAGAAGAGCCAGTCAGTACACAACACATCTGGCCATGTTCAAGTGCAGAACACCACACTGCTTTCTCAGTACCCTGGCTACTCTTGGTGGTCCTGCAGTCTGGGCCCCAGCCAGTCTCCCCTGCCACTGGATAGGTGAAAGCCCCAGGAGAGTAGAATGCTGCACTTGAAATTAGGACTGACTAGATGAAGTGAGGTGGCCAGCTTCTAAATTGTCCTTGCTGAACTCACAGACCCTGGCCCAGAGTGACAGCCCCATCGTGCTGCTCCAAGATAAACAGGCCATTCGGAAAACTTTCACTGCTTTGAGCTTGGACCACAAGCCGGAGACCATCCGGCTCATCACCCGAGATATGGTCCGGGAACTCATGTGAGTATCAAAGGCCATGCCTTGCCTTCTTGTCCCAGCCTGCACTTCTGCTGAGGACTTGAGGATTCCAGGGCAATGAGGAAATCCACCTGGTTTCATTGTTAATCAAGTCTCCACTTCTTTTGTCTTCATTTCCCCTATCTGTTTCATGCTTCTCTTTCTTCATCTTGGCCTCTTTCTTTTTTCCTCTCTTGTATCTGTTACTTCCACTATCCTTGATTCCCATCTTTCTCTGTCCGTCCTTCTGCTTGCTGTGGAACCTAAGGGGACTTGTATAGGGGAGGTGCTTAATGCATCCTTCCTGAGCCCCATGAGTGCACTTGGTAAAGGGAATGGTCCAGATGAATCACTTCCTTTTGGCTGCATCAAGAATCTGAAGCAAAAGGAAACTGACTAGATGCATAATTAGGCCCTTGACTTCTTCCCAGGCTCTGAGGCCGAAAAAGGAAATTCCCACAGGCTGTTGGTTTCTTTCGGGATTAGGTCAGCACAGCTCCCGAACAGAGCTGCCCCCTTGCTTGGCTCCTCCTATGGGGTGTAGGCCTCACTGAGCAATGCGAAATGAGCCAATATTGTTGCTCAGTGGTTTAGCCCTTGTGCTAGTGCTTCATTCTCTGAAACCATTCTTCCTACTCTGGCTCCACCCACTAAAAGCTTGAATTTTGAGAAAATGCTGCCTGTGTCATGAGCTGGGGAGGTATAGCTAGGACACAGATCCAAGAGCACTTTATGGTTAGCCCTGGCATCAAGCAGCCAGACTCGGTCAGCAGCCCTGTGGCTATCTCTGGGGCCTGAGATAACCCTTAAAGGGTTCTAGAGAGAATTATCCCTCCTTTTATAAATCATGGAAAGAAGATGAGAATTTAGAGGCCTACAATTTCTCTAGAAGGGCCTAGAGAACCCTTCTTAAAGGGTTCTAGTCCTGAAAATACACTGGAAGTGAAGTAGCTGGTTCCTTGTCAGGGCTGCTGAAAGCTCATGAGACGCTTTTTTAGATTCAGATTATTCCTGATCATTCCAGATTCCAGGCTGTTTTGAACCATGCCTCTTAGTCAACCAGTATATCTTGGCTAAGCCCCATTTGCTCCACCTCCTGGACCTCCCCCAAACACTAGTTTAATTAAATGAGGTTTCACTTCCTGCCTTAGACGTCTGTGTCTCATTGCTGTGTGCCTGTTAAATGGCCCCACCTAGAAGCAGCTTTATTCCTAACCCCTGCATCCCCCACCTCCTCCTTTAATGTATGTCATTTATTTGTAATCATTATAATTACCTATTGGTTTGTTGAATGGTTGGGTGGCTGGAAAGGAGAGGTCTATAGACATGTCTCCAACTGTTGTTGATCAGACATTTTAATTAATATTTAGGGTTCAAAGCTTCTCTCTGGGCTGAATGGATAGGGTATTTAGGATTCTCACTAGCATTCATTTCAACCTGTCTGGCATCCCTTTGCTCTTTTTATGTCATCCTTGAGGAATAATCTATCTTTAAAGTTTGATTCAGCAGCCTTGTTTTGAGTTCTTACTCTGTTCCCAACACTGGGCCAGAGACTAGGCTGTGGTTAAGACACAGACCATGTCCTGAAGGAGTAATCTAGCAAGGAAACAGGCTCTGTCCAGCTGGCTATAATGTGGCCAGTGAGAGCAGACCATGGTGGGCTCAGAGCAGGAGGTGTTCTGTCGGGTCCTCTGGTGGGGGAATCTGCATATGTGTACATTGTGGGGAGGGCCATGGATGGCTACAAGAGATGGCAACATACAAGCTGGGCCTTTTAGAAAAAGTTCTTAAAATGTCCCTTTATAGCCCATGATGCTACTTCACCTTCTCCTAGGACATCTTCTCCCCAGTGGCCTCACAGTGCATTTGGCAGTCTCTCCTCCCACTGGCCATGTTTGTGCAGAGGCTTGGCTGTGATGAGGGGAGGAAGAGAGCAGAGAAGCCTGAAGCGTAATGTAGAGAACTTTCCTTTGCTTCCACTCTCTAACTTTGTTCATTCTTTGTGTCAGCATTCCCACAAAGGATCCCTCTGGGGAATCCCTTATCATGAGTCCTGAGGAATTTGCGCGGATTAAATGGGCATCCCATGTGCTGACCAGAGAAGAACTTGAGGCCAAGGAGCAGGCCTTCAGGAAGGAGAAGGAAGCCATCTTGGTAGCTAACCCCTTGAGCTCTGGCCTCTACAGATGGGAGGTAGAAGAGAGATGTGCTGGGGAGAGGCCAGCTTCTCATGAGACTGGGGACTCTAGTTAGGGGACCCTGGAACAAGGCATGGATGGAGACATGCTATAGAGTAAAGATCAGTTGCAGGATCAACTAGGGGGAAAGAGGAGGGGTGAGGATAAAGCCAGGGTGAGAACCATCTGGGTTCTGATGGCATGATGGGGTGGAGCAAAAATCACATTGGGTTACCTGTGGTAGTCAAGCTAGTGCCCAAGACACAGCACAGGGAGCAATACCGCACTGATGCAGACTGGTCTTCTGTAGGATGCAGTGATCACACGTAAGAAGGTCATGAAACAGAAGGAAATGGTTTGGAGGAACAACAAGAAGCTCAGTGACCTAGAGGAGGTGGCCAAGGAAAGGGCCCAGAACCTGCTGCAGAGAGCCAACAAGCTACAGATGGAGCAGGAGGAGGAGCTCAAGGACATGAGCAAGGTTGGGGTTCTACACATTTTTTCCCCTCTTATTCACATATTGGCTCTAGCTGGAGATGGGGCAAGGAGAGAGCAAGGTAAGGGGTTCGCTGGGCTGAAGTGGAGGTGAGACAGAGCTGCATCTGCCATGTAATTGTTGTAATCAGAGGGAGCACTGGCTTTGCCTTGTGTTGGTTGTGCGACCTTCGGCAAGTCACTTGACCCCCCGAGCCTCAATTTCTTTATTTGTAAAGTGAGGGTGGTAAAGTTACTTGGCTGAATTAATGAACTCATATATGGGACCGACTTTGCACACTATGGATTGATAAATAAATGGGAGGATTTTACTTTTATTTTTATCCTGCTAGTTCAGTTCTGGCCCCAGAAGGTGGTCCAGGCATTTGGGTTCTTTTTGAAGTGCCTTAGCTGACAATATAAAGACCAGAGGCTCATTCGAATTTTTCATTGGCATGGGGTTTACTTCCCAACCAAATGAAAAATGTTGACTCCCCAGCCCCTTTATCTATGATTTCTGTCTCTCAGGTTATTCTTCTTTACTTAATACCTTCTTTTATTTTCAAAAGCTTTTACTTTATGGTTCTTTTTGATGGTCCTAGGTTTTCATCCCCTTCTACATCACACTGGGCTCTTCCAGCTTAAAAATTTGGTGTCTTGGCCTCTGCAAGAGTGTTTTAGTTTCCCTGAGGGTAGAACAGGGGTCTCAAATGGGGTTTATGGGTCCCTAAGGGAGACTATAACCTCTAAAGTTACACGGAGATTGTCCTGTCTATGTGAGTTTTATGGAGGAGGGATGCCCATAGTTTTCATCATAGTCCCAAAGTGTGATACATGGCCCTCAACACTAAGACCCATTTCCCTGAAAGAAGCACTTAGCAGGGGCCAGTAAGTGTTGTTTGACTAATATTAATGGGAGTGTCAAATATAAGAATGTTCTTGCTTTTCTGGGCTTGTCAGCAGCCATGTGCATTTTCAGCACACTTTATAGTATTCTGCTCCCATTTCTCTCTCCTCCAACTTCCACACCCTCATGGTGCATTCCTCCGTAACTTAGCCCCAGACCTAGTGCCACAATTTCATTTCTATTCCGCAGATCATCCTTAATGCCAAGTGCCATGCCATCCGGGATGCCCAAATCCTGGAGAAGCAGCTGATCCAAAAAGAACTGGATGCAGAGGAGAAGCGGTTGGATCAGATGATGGAGGTGGAACGGCAGAAATCCATTCAAAGGCAGGAGGAACTAGACAGGAAGAGGAGGGAGGAAAGAATCCGGTAAAGAGGAGGTTTTAACGTCTTTCTTTCTGTCATTTCCATGTATCTTTAGGTCTATGTAGGCTTTCACAGAGGTAAGAGATGAGAAATAGCCATTATCATCATCTATTATTATCTTAAAACCTTTGTGAAGTGATTCATGGAACCACAGAACTTCCTAAAGCTTATTTCCAAGATCTTAACAGGTGCTTCACGATCTGGCCCTGATTCAGCCTCATTTGTCATTTCCTGCCACCCGCTCTGCATTTTCTCCCATCCTGCAACATGGCAGATCTTGTCACAAGTTCATGATCTTGCAATGTCTTGTTGTTCCCACTGTTTTGAATATCCTTTTTTTTTTCATTTCTCCTGGAAAACACTGTAGTATTTTCCTTCCCTTAGTATGTAGTTTACTGTCACGTCCCCTGAGAAACCTCCCTTACTTCTGTAGGCAGGCTCAGTGGCTCCGTCCTCTGTGCCCCATCACACTGTGTTTGTACCCAGCACACCACTTTTTGAAATGTGGCTCTCTGACCCTTACTAGACTACATGGTTGTGGAGGACAGGGTCCCTATCTCATTCGTTTCTGTAGCTCCTCAGCCTAGCAGAGTGTTTAGCTTATTGTAGGTACTTAATACATGTTAGAATGAATGAATTTAGTTCTCTTCATTTTATAGGAAAAGATAAGACCCAGAGCAGATAAATTATAGAATCACAGTGTCCTAGATTTAGGACATCAACCATAAAATACAAAAATCACCTCTATAAATAGTACTTGTATGACACTGAATGGTAGTTCTCCTTTTCCATTTGTATTCTGTTCTTTTGCACGATTCATCTCCGGACTTCTAGTAGGTACCTGGTACACTATCATAGGCTTCCACTAAAAGTTTATTTAATGGCTAAGTGGTTCTTTGTCTTTTGCATAAATAGCTCCAATCAAGGAAATATCTCTGCCTCAGTAGGTAGCTCTAATGATTTGAGCTGGTCCTTGTACTGAGTTCAAGCCTGCTTCCATGTAACTCTTACTCATTACTCCTGTTTATTTAATTTGGAGTCATAAAGACATTCAAGTGTTCTGTCTGAATGACTTTTTTACTCTTTCTTCTAGATTCTCATTCTAATCTATGTCTTCTTTCATTCTCCCAGACTTTACTCATATATGATGGGGTCTGGGTGCTTCCACATTATTGACATTTCAATAACATATAGGGAGCCATAGCAACACTGATTGTAGAGTTTGGTTCCTCACATGCAGCCTGTTCACTAGTATCTGACCGTCTCAAAATGTGAAATAGGATGTTAGGAAGACAGCTGAAAAACTATGCATGGGGTGATAGCTGAGGCCCTGGAGGAAGGAGAAGCCACGGGCTTTTGAACTCTTGAAGCTCTGTGAAAAATCTGTGAACTCTGTGAAGCTATGTAATTATTAGAAGCCAACTCCTTGTGATTACTCTGGAAAGGCTTGGGAGGTGGTAGGATTTCAGAAGCTCTTTACATGCTGAAAGAGAGACGGTGCATTATGATGTGGGGTGCACTCTTAGGAGCAAATGAAGAAAGGGAATATTAAGAAATATGAGCCTCATTACCAGGAACTCAGAAGAGATCTCCTGGAGACACTGGGGAAGGACTTTAGTCTGAGCTCAGGAGACATAGCAATGGGTAAGGCACTTTCTAAATTGTTCCTGCCACACCTCCTATCCTGGGAGTCATTTGTGTTAAAATTGGAGCATAGAGACACAGACCCTTGATTTCTAAGACAGTGTGGCCCTGTTTCCTCCAGAGGAAGACGGCACATTGTGCAGCAGATGGAAAAGAACCAGGAGGAGCGATCGCTGCTTGCAGAGCAGCGGGAGCATGAGAAGGAGCAGATGCTGGAATACATGGAGCAACTCCAAGAAGAGGATCTCAGGGTAACAGGGCTGGACAGATATGCCAAGTTCCACCAGCACCAGCAACAAAGCTCTCCAAGATTTGGAGATTCCTGGGCATTGACTAATGTTTTGTCAGGCACATGATCATTTCACAATATCATCACCATTAACTTTTTTTTATTGACATATTGAACATTTACTTGGCTTTGGTGCCAAGCTAAGAATGAGCAGTAATTTGGATAGAGACTGTCCTTTCCTCCCTGGGACCTAGGTCCAAAACCAACGTGTCCACATGAATGAACACATAAAATAAATACATGGCTGCTTGCTTTACACAAATAAACAAGGATATTTTTTTGGTCTCCCCTCAATTATCTAGGGATATTATACACTTTGTAGATGAACAGTAGCAGTGTCAGAGTTTCAGGCTCCTGCTGTTACCTTATTCAAACTACATAACATCCCAGTGTCATTAATTGTGTTGAGGAGTAAAAGTACACACTCATTGTATAAGAATTGATGGTATACCTGCCCAAACTAAGTAAGCTTAAATATATTATCTTCCATTTGCCTTATCTAGTCTATTGCAGTATAAAAAAGCACAACAAGGACATGGCAAGCATTTGGAGTATCTATTATTTTTCCCTCAATTTTTTATTTTTGAAAATTTTATACACACAGACAAGTTGAAAAACTTGTACCACATCCATCAATGCTTTACTGATTTAATGATTGCTAATATGCCTTAATTGCTTATCTCTCTTAGATGTATATGTGTATTTTGTTATTGTTAAACTGTGTAAAAGTTGTTGCTGATACCTCGACACTTTGCTTCTAAATGCTTCAGTCCACTTCTCTGAAGAACAAAGAAACAATATATATATGTCAACAATACCATTATGACATCCCCTGACAAAAAGTTGAATCCAGTGATTCTATGTCATTTAATATTTAGTTCATATTCAAATTTCCTCAATTGTTTAAAAAATGTATTTCAGTTGTTTTCTTTTTTCCAAACCAGGATCACTCACTTAAGTCCCTTTCATCTGTTTTGATCTAGAAGGGTTGTTCCATCTTTCCTTTCTTCCTTCCTTCTTTCCTTTATTCATTCATTTATTTTTAAAATTAAAAAAAAGTTTTTTATTGATTCTAGAGAGAGAGAAGTAGGGGGAGAAAGGGAGAGAACCGTCAATGTAAGAAACATCAATCAGTTGCCTCCTGCACATGCCCCGACTGGGGACTGAACCTGCAGCCTAGGCATGTGCCCTGACTGGGAATCAAACCTATGACCTTTCAGTTTGTGGGATGATGCCAAATCAACTGAGCCACACTAACCAGGACTCATTCAGTTATTTTTAGAACACTGATATTTTGAAGCATCCAGGTTGGTTGACTTGAAGAATGTCCACATTGTGATGATTTCCCCATGGTGCCATTTAACTTGTGGAAGATGTATGCTTTTATTTCTCTCCTCCTTCCCCATGTTCATGGATGAATGAGTTGTCATTTAATGGTGCATTTGATGGTGGTGAGTGACAGGGAGTCCCTGAAGAAGTCTTATAATTATGAAGACTTCTCAGAGCACCTGTCATATGAGAGGAAGATCACCTGGATAGTTAGTGAAGATGAGGGGCCATGTAGCCTTGTGAACTGCTTGAGAAGGCAATCGATAGGGCAGGAAGACAGAGAGAACTGGTCAAGTTCCTGGCTCAAGAGAGGAAAAGGATCAGGAAGGAGAGGTCTGGGACAAACACATAGGGAAAGGTGTGAGAAATGGAGGCTGGAAAGTCCAACTAGATTGAGGTGAATGAGGATTAGTGGGCTCACTAAGAAAGTTTCAGGTGTCATTGAGTCAACACCATTACATTGATGTCTCATTGTCATTTTGCTGTCCTAATAGGCATTTGCTGAGTCTCCAGGAAGTATTGTTAGGCAATTTTAAGGCAAAAATCTGTGCTTCTCCAGCTCAGATTTGCCTTATCTTCTCAGGGTGGTGTAAGGGCAGCTTTCCCCACCTTGCTAGCAAGATGGCAAAGAGTGAGGGGAGTTCATCTGGGGTTGCTTTGGAATGGCTTCAAAGATGAGAAACAGGGAAGGTTCTTTGGTTTCTCAGAAATGAAATGAACCAACAAAAACAAAAAAATAAATAGGCAAAAAAGTAAATACCTGATTGTATGATATAGACCAGAGATCAGTAGCTTTTTTAGCTTTAAGGGTCAGTGGGATTAAATAATATCTAGGGTACCAATGACAGGCCTAAAACTGGGGGGAGGGAGGGTAGAAAGGAAAGGAAAAAAGGGAGAAGGGAAAAGGAGTGTGAGAGTTGGAGTGGCAAAAGGGGAAAAGTGGATTGTGCAAGGAGGTAGGTACAGTGAGAGAGAGAGAATGCTGGTAGCCACGACTCAGGCTCCACATGGACCTGGCTAGAGGCAGACAGTGCTGTGCTGACCTGGTTCAGAAAGTTCCTGGGAGAAGGACCCCTGAACTGGGCAGTGAACCAGGTTGGGGGAGAGAAAATAGATTTGCCTTGGATGAGGCAGGGTAGAAGCTGGGTTGAGGAGGTTTTGGAAGACCAGGAAGGGGTTAGCTTTTGAAGAAATGGAAGGAGTTGGAAACGGTGTGGAAAATAGGGTGAGTTAGTGGGTAGAAGAATTTGAAGTAATGAGTCCAAGTTTATTTGGAGGGTATAGGGAGACAGCTGCACAAAATTCCAGTGTCCCTCAGCACTGAGACTTGAGAATGTGCTTGGCTCAGAAGTCATCTGATCAACAGGTGCTTCCAAAGGCCCAGGGCTGGGAAAGGCAGAGGCTTCTTCCTTAGAGGAGATCTTGCCATTCAGTATCGCATTGGTTGTCTGATCTGTATCACTCGTGTTTACCTACGCCTAAGATTTTTTTTTGTCACATGCCACTCATATTGGTTCCCACTTCCCTGCCTCCTTCAGCAATAGTTTATTGAGTATTTTCTGTGTTCCTCTCAATTGGGCTACATGTTGTTGGGAAAGAGAGGAAGTGTGACACATGATCCCTGTTCTCCAGCTGTGACAGAATGAACACACAGAAAATTCAGGGGACCTATTAAATCCCAGGAGATGTGGCACCATCTTAAGTGCAGATAGATAATCAGCAATGAAGAAAGAATTGAAACTTGGGACAGTTGAGTGAGATTTCCAGAGAAGATTGGAACTTTATTTTAGACAGGTCAGGTTTTAAAATCCTGGCTCTACAGTTTATTAGCTGTTTAGTCCTGGGCAAATCACTTGAACTCTGGGCCTCAGTATCTTCATCTGCACAACAAAAGATAATAAGGCCTAACTTTCAGGGTTTGGGGATGTGTTTAGGTGTCCGAGATGGGCTTATGTGCTCAATGAATAGAAACTACCCAATTAGGGTAATATGTATTTAAAATAATTACGATTGATGATGACCAAAAGTTTGGGTTTAAATAGAAGGAAATTGAAGGCAGGAGGGACACATCATGAACAAAGCCATAAGGATGGGGTTTAGCATGACGTGGGAGACACTGATTAGAATTTTACGATCCTACACTTCCTGAGAGTATACATAAATCAACAGTGTCAGAGGCTGCCACAAAGTCAAGTTGAATGAAGACTGTAAGGAGGCCATTTGACTGGAATAGATCATTGACAACCTGAGAAAAAACAGCTGTATCAAAGGATAGCTTTGGAAGCATTTGTCTCCTGCATTTATGTGTGTCTCTCTATCCTTATATGCCAGTATCTTTTGGTCTTGTCCCCTTCTACTCTGAGGCTTGCTTTCTTTTGCTGGCAGGACATGGAACGAAGGCACCAGCAAAAACTGAAGATGCAAGCTGAGATTAAGCGCATCAATGATGAGAACCAGAAACAGAAAGCAGAACTGCTGGCTCAGGAGAAGCTGGCAGACCAGATGGTGATGGAGTTCACCAAGAAGAAGATGGTAGGGACCTGGTTTCTGATGCCTGGGACTGCTGGCCAGGAATGAAATGTCTTTCATAGGGAGAAGCAGGCCTGAGAACTGAAAGAACTCCAGGGCAAGGCAGTACCATCTTCATTCTAAAACTTTAGTCCTTAGTTCAACATCTCGGCTTCTTTTTCTGTTCATCTTGGCCAGTCCACTTGTTCCTTACAGAGAAGAGCATGGAAAAAACACCTAAATTAGGGTGTTATTATCCTTGTTAACACTTTTGCTTAGAAGTTGGAATGACAGTCAGGTGCAGGCAGGGAAGAAAATTAAGACTATTGGTGAAACTAAAGTTTTCTGTGAATTCCTCATAACCTGGATACGATATACTCAGTAATCATGAGTCAGCTTCCCATAAATTTCTTGTGAAAATTATATTTGTCATCCTGTACTGGGTGCTAGAGAGTCTCTCCCATCCTCCACTGTAGAATCCATAAAAACAAATGAACCATGGAACAGAGAACAATATTTGCAGTAGTTACAAGGGGATGAAATTAAGGAATATGCAGGCTCATTCTGGAGCAAATATGAGATAATGGAATGATTGGGTCTAGAGCAGGGGTGTCCAACTCATTTTTAGTGGGGGCCACATCAGCCTTGTGGTTGCCTTCAGAGACTGAATGTAGAGCTCCTTGCCTCTAGTTAAGGAGTAGTTACATTTATACAGTCCTAAAATTACATTCGGCCCTTTGAAGGCAACCGTGAGGCTGATGTGGCACCCCGTGAAAATGAGTTTGACATCCTGGTCTAGAGGAGTGGTAGGTAAAAGAAGCTTTTAAGCATGGTTTAGATGGCGTGAACATGAATTTATGTAAAAAGAAGAGGAAGGACTCAAGGTGGCAGGAAAGTTATTCAATTCTATGTGTTAGTCCTGTCCTCTAGTTTTGAGGTTTCATAATGACAGGGCACATCATACTTCTCTATAGTAGTAAGTTTTAATGATGGACAAGGGGAGGGTGGGTATGGTTTGAAAAGGCATACGTAATATACAACATACTCCAAATGCAAACCACAGAAAATGAAGCTCAACAAAGCTTATTTGTTGGCCTTGGCTTTCTTGTTAGATGCAGGAATATTCAGGAAACAGTGAGAATGCATGGTGAGGGTCATAGATGGTTTGTGCATAATAGTGATCACACAACTGCTGTTTGTTGAGTGCTTAGTTTGTACACAGGCTCTGCATCAAGTACTTCACAAGTGTTGTCTCATTTATTTAATCATTACAGCCACCTTGTGAACCCAGTCACTGATTGATTCAAAATGTCCTGAATGCTTCAATGCATGTCCACTGTCAGTCTAGGCCGAACATACCTAGACTCATAGTTTGGAACTCAGTGGCTAGTTCTCTGAATGTTGGAGTTGGTAGACAGGTTTGCTGGCTGCAGCAGAGCATCTGTGGTGGCCATGCTAAGAAATGAGGTGATGAAGTGACGTAGAGAGCTAAGAGCAGTTGTTGAGGATGACGTGGATCTTGAACAGAGCTAGAAACATGGAACAATGAGAAATCATATATTTCTGGGCAGGAGAGGAATATGTCTTGTCTTCATACATGGAGAGAACATTGGCAGAAGGAGTTACAACAGGTCACAGCCCACTGTAAATATCCAAGTATATGACAAGCCCTTTGCTCCTCTCACAGTGGTCTCTGTTGTTGCAGCCAGGGCTGCCTCTTTAGAGCTAATTGTGGAAGCCTCCAGAGTTTTCTGCCCTGCCATCTAGAGCAAGGGAGAACAGAGAGACCAGCTTGACACACAGAATGTGCACAGCTTAGAAGCGGGCAACTCATACACAGAAGTCTAGGACAGAAGAATGAGGGCTAAGGAATGTTTCTTAAGGGAAGATCACATCTCCACCCAGCCTGAGCCATTACTCTATGACTGCCCCGGAATGGTTGTTGGGCAACTGGCTTTGGTAAGCTTTTAGGGATATATGTTATTTCAGAGGAGTAGCAAAGGGAGCTAATTTTGATGGTTCACTTAAGTATCTGCCAACCACTGTGGGACTGCCCAAAGCATGTTGGCCATTTGCCTAGGGACTAATGAGATAACCTCCACCTATTAAACTTTACAAGCCAGGCAGGGAGCCCCAAGTTTACTTCTAAAAACTTGGCCCAGTGGCCTTGTAACTTGGAAATTGTGAAGTAGGAAATTGTGAAGTAGTAGAAAGAGTATGAAGGTTATGCTCAGGAAACCTGCACTCAAATCCTGTTTGATAGCTGATTAGCTATGCAATCTTAGGCAGGACCCCTGATCTCTACGAATATCAGTTTCTTCATCTATAATGTCTGTCTCATGAGATGTGAAGACCTTCTGGGATAATACGGGAGAAACCATTTTATAAATGCTAATTGGTTTCATGTCCTTGCATTGCTAATCATTTTACCCTACTAGAAGGAGTCCAGGGATGGTAGGGGAGATACAAAACAGACTGGTACAGGGCCTTGATTTCTCTCTGCAAGGCTATCTTAATGAGAGCTATTCTACAAAGCATTTCTTTTTTGCAGGCTCGAGAAGCAGAATTTGAGGCTGAGCAGGAGAGAATCAGGAGGGAGAAAGAGAAGGAGATTGCCCGCCTGAGGGCCATGCAAGAAAAGGCTCAGGATTACCAGGCAGAACAGGTACTGTTTAGTCTCTGCTTCCCTCTCCCTCTCACATTTACTTAATTATTCCTGTGATAGCCTATAAAATGGCCTCAAGGGTGGGGAGATTTACAAGAAAGGATGCTAGTTATCTAGACTCCTATCATCTGAAGAAGGGTGGGCCTGCGCCCAGTGCCTAGGGCAGCAAGGACCCAATGTGCATTATGGGCTTAAGGTTCAAGAGAAAGTTTTGTCAGCTTTGTGAAGAATTTTCAACCTTAACTAACCTTTGAAATGTGTAACCAGAGGAAACTGAAGCATCTTCATTATTAGCAGTTTTAAAAATTGGAAGCAATTTCAGGACTACCTGGACGTGTTTGAGGTATAGGAAAAGAATTGGGATGAGTAAGCTGAAAGGACAAGATGATCCCCTCAGGGTATCTTCTGACTTGAAAGTTTTATGATAGGATTTCATTTATTCTTTCCTAGAATAACCTTGTTGCTAGAGAAATTCATGGACCTTCTCAAAGCAGTTTGTGTCAAAGTCTATGAAGGGGTGTCTTCCCTCAGGTACCTCATTGTTTTGCACCCTTACTGGTATCCCCACACTCTCCTTTCCCAGGATGCCTTGCGGGCCAAGCGCAACCAGGAGGTTGCAGACAGAGAGTGGCGCAGAAAGGAAAAGGAAAATGCACAGAAGAAGATGGAAACAGAGACCAAACTGCGGAAAAGTCGGCTGGAGCAGGTGGCTTTAAAGGAGCACAGTCTTGCTGTTCAAGTGCAACGGGACCGCGATGAGTTTGAGAGGATCCTTCGGTAGGAGGGGTGGGAACCTGGGCTTTCTTTCCTTGTAGTGTGGCAAAAATGTCTATGCTGGGTAGAGAAGTTTTCTGGCCGTGTCCACAGACAGATGCACATCCATCTTGACAGGGTTGGTGGGGTCATTCTAATTAGATGGATGGAGGAAATGTTTCAGATACTTGAGCTGATTAGAGAATTGAAATATGGCATCTGAAAGTGTTGAAGGAATTGGGGATTATTGGGATGATTTATCCTGAAGTGTTAAAGGTGTAAGTAAAGATATACCTCTTGTCCTTTCTGTGAACCATCTCCTGCCCCATGTTCTCCTGCAAGTTAGGGATGAAATTGCAGCAGGGAAGTTGAGGAGAGATGGAGAAAACTTCAAACACTATTGGTTGTGGGTCTTTGGAACAGGGCTTTAAAGGAGGTCTTTGCCATTCATTTGACAAATATGTGCTAAGCACATAAATTCAAGGCTCTGTGTTGGGTGCTATGGGAAATATTAGAGATGAACAAAATACTGTTCTTGCCTATTCTATAAGAAGGATGTCAGAGACTCATTTAGATGAACATCACCTATATCTGTCCATGTCTCCTGCCTTGCCAGCTCTTTATCCTTTTATTTTTGTTTTTTTCTCATGGTTCAATGATAATTCCACCACATAAATGAAAGCTTAGTGTTCACATCTCTTACTATCACTGCCTTAAAGCAGTCAGCAGTCACAACTGCTCTGGTCTGCCACCCCCAGACATGGGCCCTGGGGTGTTCTCCAGTCTCTAACTGTTCTGGTCTAACTGGGAATGACTCCATTCTTGCTTTATAAGATCTGCAGCTCTATAAGATTAGAAATTTTCAAAATGAAACAAGCCAAACAAAATTTGAGTGTGTGTGTGTGCGGGGGAGTGGTGGTTTGGGATAAAAATTAATGAAATTGTGCTGAGATAAATAGAGATTGAGTGGCAGTCTGGCTTCCTTGATCTACATGTGCTAGGTTCTTCTTTTGTTGTTGTTGTTATTTTTTAAAGATTTTATTTATTTATTTTTAGAGAGGGGGAAGAGAGAAAGAGAGGAAGAGAAACATCAATGTGTGGTTGCCTCTCATGTACCCCCTACTGGGAACCTGACCCACAACTCAGGCATGTGCCCTAACTGGGAATTGAATTAATGATCCTTTGGTTGGCAGGCTGGCACTCAATCCACTGAGCCATACCAGCCTGGGCTAGGTTCTTCTTTTTAATACAGCCATTTTGTTGCATGTCAGACCAGGCCCTTGGACCCCTGGCTAGAGGCAGAGCAGATCCATAGGAATCTCTGTTCTTGTCAGAGTCAGATTCATAGTCTTTTATTGGACTGTGCACCCCCAGCTTGTCCCTACTGGCTGCAATGCGCTTTGGCTCTGTAGCTTTCCGTTCCCTGCCCTCAAGAGTTGTGCCATGGTTTCTGGATACCTGGTAAAGAAGGTAGCTTCCTTAATGTCCCCAAAGGTTCTGCTTCTGGGCCACTATATGCCTTTCAGATGTCTGCCTTCCCCAGCCTCTTTGCCACTGGACATCTGTATTGCCTTTAGCAGGGACTAGTAAATGTTAATGGAAAGAAATTAAAGTTCTACTTTTACCACTGATCCACTTATTTGTTCTTTGCTCTGTTTGCCTGAAGCATATATACTAGCCAGTTATTAAAGCTAGACCAGCCCTTTGGTGAAATTCAATTTTAGCTGTTCTAGGTTAGTACCCAGTGTCTCCAGTGCCATGCAGCCACCATGATGGGTGTCTTCAAGTGCTGGGAGCATCTCTGCCCTGGCCAAATTTTCCTACTTCAGAAGTATAGCTTCCTGTGTGGCCTATATATGAACATTCTGCTTCTGGACAGAGAGATGTCTTTAACTCTCAGTGTGTTGACTTGACTAAGCAGAGATAACTGACCTATTCTACCCAGTAGTTCCTAGAAATGCCTGGGAACTTTCAAAAAGTGCTTATGCCCGGGCTGCATCTCCACAGATTCTGACATAACTGATCTGGGGTAAGGCCCAGGCATTAGCAGTTTTTGGAAGCTTCCAGATCACTGCTCTAATCCTGTGAAATGACCAAGTTCTTTCCTGTTCAGATTTTCAACTGTCAGCCACCCCAGGGATTCTCTAGTGGCACATACAGGTTCCCCAGTTTCACCCTGTTTTGTATAATGTGAAACAATAGGAAACCATTTTCTATATAGAAAAATAATGGCAAGGCAAAGAGGAGAAACTTCCTGCTGCCGTGGATGTGCCTGAACAGTGGGGATTTGGTGTCAAAGTCAGCACTTTCTCTTCTGGTAAACTAAGAGGGTTTTGTTTTGGGAGTAGAACTTTAAAAGGTGTTTGCATAGTATAAAAGAGTTGCTGGGAGTTGAACTCATACCCCATGTATAGCTAGAGGGAAATGATAAATGAAGCGGTGCTTTTGGTACCTTTGTTTGGGTGTGAGTGACCCCAGGGGAGCAAAGCAGGTTAGAGATCCCTGCCTAAGTTGATTTTACATTTTTTAAATTATGTTGAGAAAGAAATAAAGTGATAGCTCTGCATGGTTTATGACTGCATTTCCTCTGAGAAATGCATATATTTCTTTTGAGTTTTTCTGAGCCTATCTAGTCTATATTAGCCATTTCTACCTCCTCATGTCAGGGTGCATGAATTATTCCTGTGAAACAAGCTCTTTGGTCCATGAAGTATTCTTGTAAAAAGACTCCTAAGAGGAATTTGCAGAGTTGGAGCAACAAGAGAACTAAGAGATGTCAGGCTGAGTTCCTTCCTTCTTCCAGCAACTAAGGAGAGCTTGCATGACAGTTTTTACCACTTCTTTTTTAACTTCCTAAGTATCTCTTTCGTTGGTTTTGTTATGTTATCATTACTGTTCATGAGAAGGAAGAAAGAAAAGAAGAAAGGTAGAGAAGGAAGAAGGGAGAGAGAGAGAAAAAAAAGATATTTTAGAACAGGCTGGAGGGGAGTTATGCTTTGTTATAGGACAGAAGAATAAAAACAATAGTTTCAAATGAGTGAAAGCATGGGTGTAGGAGCAGCTACATAATTTGCAGGACCCAATGAAAAATGAGATTGTAAGGCCCTTTGTTTAAAAACTGTTAAGAATTTCAAAACAGTGACAGTAGAGCATTAGGTCAAGCATGGGGCCCTTCTAAGTGTGCAGGTGGCATACCGTTTCATATCCTGGCTGGATGGGAGTGGGGAGCATGTGCAGAAGCAGCTTTGGAGGCTGATCTCTGAGCCACAAAAAAGGGTCAGAGTATGGGGCTCTGAGACACATCAACTGGAGGAGCCCACCCAGGAGGTTGTCCCAGTGCCTTTCCTTGGCAGGGGCAGAGCAGCCTAGCCAATTCCACAACCTGTGTCCCCACTCCAGGGCTCAGAGAGAGCAGATTGAAAATGAGAGGCTGGAGGAGGAGAAAAAGGCCACAGGGCGCTTACAGCATGCCAACGAGCTCCGGCGCCAGGTGCGTGAGAACCAGCAGAAGCATGTGCAGGACAGGATCACCACCTTTGAGGAGGGCCGGCGCCTCCAAGAAGAGGCCCAGAAGCGGCGTGAGCGCATTGATGACATAAAGAAGAGAAAGATTGAAGAGCTGAGGTGCTCTTTCCCAACTCCTTTCCCTTTCCCCGAGGGGATGGCGTGGCTGGAAAGCTGGGATTCAGGGAATTAAGGGGCATTGCAAAGGCACTCAGGGAGGTTCCCTTCTGAAGGCAAACCTCAAGCAAAAATTCCTGGGATTTGGGTTTTCCTGGCTTTCTGGGAACTACTTGGCAGGATGATGGAACTTTGACAGGAATGTGTTTGGGAGATAAATCCTGGGAGTGGGGTTGGGGGTGCAGAGCCCCAGGTTCTGAAAGTCCATCCAAAGTCCATTCACTTCCTGCTGCTTCCTCTCTGGTTCTACCCTCCCCTTACACCTACCCCATGCTTTTCCTGCAGAGCCACTGGCCTTCCTGAGAAGTACTGCATTGAAGCTGAGCGCAAAGCTAACATCCAGCCTGCCACCTTTGTGAACTGAGGGGTGCCTCTAAGCTACTGTGGATGCCTACAGGGGAAGGTTTCACCCAATCTCTGGGTGTCCATGATTGCTGCTGACATTTTGTAGTTGCAGATTAAATCTATTCTACTTCTTTAAGGAACAGCCCAACTTTCTTGTGTAGGGATGTGGCTGCTACAGGGTAGTGAATGTGGAGCAAAATAGGTTATAGGAGATCCAGGTGTGGGTGGTGTGACACTCAGGGGCTGGGAATGCAAGGATACTGTTCATGACTGTCCTTCTAAGCCAGGTAGTTCATTTGTTCTGGTGGCTCATGGCCTTTCTGTGACTCTTTGGGGTGTTTCCATCATGTCAGCTTTCAGCACAGTCTCGTTGCCTCCAGTCCACACCCAACTCAGGCATTTTAGGGCTGAGGCAAAAAGCTAGAGATGCTCTCAGGGAGAGGCTGGGGCAGGGTTGGGCTGGGAAGAACAGGGAAGGAGGCACTGGGCTGCCCGAGGCAGAGCTCTTACTAGGTTCCCGCCTATGACTCAGACCACATCTGTGAAGTAGGTGGTGTCTGAACCTAGGCTTACCCTCCTGTCTCAGCCCTCTCCTGCCAGAGCCTTTTCAACTCCAGGCAGTGCCACAGCACAGACACCTGCCTGTCTCATGGTTTGGACATGGTGGGGGCAGTTACAGGTTACATGAATCAATCTGAAGCCAGCTTCAGATGGGGAAGTGTAGCCACCTCTGAGCAGGTGAGCTGGTTTGGGAGAGAAACTTAGAGTTAGCCCTCAGGGTTGTCCCCTTCTAGGAATTCCTGGAGTTGACTCATAATGTAGAAGAGAGGTTCAGTTTCTCCTTTCTGGATTCCCAGAAAGCTCTGCTTCAGGACTGGCCTGACTCATCTGTAGAACCTCGTTCCTAAAAGTGGGACACTCCTGACAGCCAGGTCAGCAGCTGGCATCTGAGGCTAGCTGGCCATCAGGGCATCTTTTATAAAAACTCCACTGCTCTCACTCATGAGTGGCAATGGGAATAATTACAGGGAAAAGTACCTGGTGTTAACTGGGGACTGGTGGGGCCAAGCATGATAGTGCTGGCAGAAGTAGCAGGGAACGACATGAGTCCAACTTGCAGAGGGGAGGGGTGAGACCTTGAGACAAAGAAGAGAGAAAATCAGAATTTGTGGAAGACTTAGTGACTTAGTGGGCCTGCCAGCTCAGGAATAACTAGCCTCAGTCTTATTGCTAGAGGTTGGACCTTTGAGTGGGCCATGCTTTCTCCTAGGGTGGCTTCAGCTTTCCCTCCTAGTTCTCAGAGGATGAAATGAGCTCTATATGCTCCTCCAAGCCACTGAATCAGCTCAGTGGTGTCTGGGAAACTTCAAAGAGGAGAAACAATGGTACTGGGGGAATCTGGGGATGAGTAGGAAGAGCTGTTTGGTGCATTCCCTTGATTGATGTAAAGATGTAAGAAGCTTGCAGGAAAAAAAAAACTGTCTAAACTACTGATACTTTGTTTTATGGGTCCCTGATTGGCTTCCCAGCTCCCTTTCTTCTGCCCTCTGGTCTTCCTGTCCTTGTAATGTCAGACTGGGCTTGTGTAGCCTGGAAAATCCAGTGGTTGGGCTCTATCTTGGAGCACTGATTCAGATCTTCAGACAGTGACCACCTGAGCATGTGTCCCCCAGCTTCTGGCTGGACTCCATGCCCCATCTGCCCACATGTGCCTGTTTCCTGTGTCTTGCTCTGCTGTAATTTGGAGGCTGTCTCAGGACCGTTGCGCCTGCCAAATAAGCAACTCCAGTTGGTCATGACTCAGCAGCCTGTCCTGGTGGCCAAGCCAGGCTACCTCTGACTCAGTGGGGTGCTGGGATATCTTCTGAAAGCCAGCATCCACATCTGTGACTCAGGTCTGGGCATTAATTGGTCTCAGTAAAAGCACTTTGATTAGGCTTAGATAAAAGGGGTCCCCAAAAGTTCAAAGCCAGACAGGTTTTTGGGGTGAAGAAAGGTGGCAGCTGTTTAGGTGACAGTGGAACGGAGATACTGGAGTCTCAGACAAGAAGTCTGAGCCATGGATCCCAGTTTCTCACTTGCATGCCTAGTGGAGAGATGAGAGTGGGGAGGACTCATGCCAGACCAGAAGTCTCTTCCCCCATCCTAGGCTGCTGCCAAGGTGACCTACTCCCCACCCCCATTTCCTCTCCCTTTCATACTCTGAGCAAGATACTGGCTAATCACACAAATGTCACCTGGAAGGAGCTCATTTTCAACATCATAGAAATCTGGAGTCCCAGAAACTGCCTTTAAATAGTGTAGACCTTCCCTCTGTTTTAGTTCCCAGCCTCCCAGCTGGGATGTTCTTGCAGTACAAGCTCTGCATTTCTTCCTGCATTCTTCATATCTTCTTGGGAGAGGGGGTCACTGTTATCTCAATGCCCTTTGGTGACTTTGAGACTGGGACAGAAATAGGGTTGAAATTTCAGGTGGCTTCCTTAGGAGACCCCTGGAAAGAGAAGTCAAGGCAGTGGAGGGAATGGGGAGCAGGAGAAAGTGCCCAGAGCTACGGATCTTCTGCATGGCCCCTGGGGAAAGACTCTTGGTCCCTGGGCTAGTGAGTATGAGCACCAAATCATAGAATCTCAAGGCAGGAAGGGACCTCAAGGACCCTCTGGTATTTGAATCTCCTTTGTAATCACTAATCAAATGGTTGGACAGTCTGAGCTTGCTTGCACTTTCTGAGATTCAGGGTCCTCATTACTTCATAAAACAACCCAAACCATCTCAGGCCAGCCCCGATGCTCAGAAAGTTCTTAATATTGAGTCAATATATATCTTCCTGTGCATTCATTGTGCATTCCCAGTGCATTGGGACCACACTAAACAAGTTTAGGCTTCTTTTTACACGATGCCCCTTCAGATATCTCTTGCTCCAGCTCCTTCACAGTCTGATCCCATGTGGGGAAGTATCCAAAGTTCTGGAAACACATGGCTCTTCGGAACATTTTTTTGGGAGGGAGGGGTGAGTGGGTTGTCGGAGAGAGGAAGATGGGGAAAGTCAGGAATCTTTCACCTTATACTTGGGCTGGGCATGTCTGCTGCCCTGGCTGAGCTGTATTGCTTCTGCCTCCTCTGGCACCACCTTTCCCACACTCCTTCCCCTTTCCCAGTGTCCAGGCAATGGGAAAAAACATGGAGAGCAGAGGGAGGGCTGGTCAGGACAGGCTTAGTGGGGAAGGCTCTGAAGCAGATACACCCCTGGCTTAGCTCTGCCACCTGCCAGGTCCCACACACCTTCCTTGGCAACTGCCTGGAGAGCAAGGCAGGCCTAGGGCCTCCATGGAGGCTGGGGGAGGACCACAGTTCCTCTCTGCAGATATGTATTGAAGGAATCTAGATGGCAGAATCAAAGACAAAATTTACACAAATTCAAGGGTCAAAGTCTCAGTGGGCATATGGACTAGTCCATGACAAGGTTTCTCTGTCCACATACAAATACGCCTATGGGAGGCCTGGCTAATCCATGCAGAAGGCCTGGCCCTGATACCACTGAGTGTTCTGGTGTAAGGTCCACAGAGATTCAGTTCCTCAGTCCAAAAATAACCATCAGTGGTCTCTCTTGACTTTATTCTCTTCTCTGTGGTCTCTGGCAGGGCCCTGGTTTATTTTCCAAGGACCAAAGTCCTCTTCCAGTCACCTCTCTCAATCCTCCTGTACATCATCAGATATCCTTCAGAATTCTGTTTAAAACATTCTTCCCACCAGGTCAGGGGCCTTGCCGTGATCACCACAGTTCATCATGCTGGGATGAGGGGTTGGCATCCCTTCCTTTGTCTGTCTCCCTGAACAGACTGAATGGTCTAGAAGGATAGACACTACATTTCATTAATTGCTGCTGCCCAGGGCCTCGTACAAGGCCCAGCACATTTGCTGAGTGGATGAAGGTTCTGTAGTATATGGTTGATCTTGGTAAGGTGAAGATCTTTTATCTTCAGGGTTTCTTGATTCTTTTTCAAGTCTGTCATTAGGAATGCCCATACTCTTTACAAGCATTTCTTCTTTCTTCCATTATTCCCTTGATAACAGTTCAGTTCATAACATTGAATCATCTACCCTTTGTTATGGTGCTCTGCTGATGGCCACTCCTTTCAGCAAGGGGGCCCATTTCAGTGCAGTTTGCTCTTATGGGTCTGGGCCAGCTCTAGGATATCACTTGATGGGAGAGCTGTGGGAATATCCAGGCTCCCTCCTGACATTCCCTCTTGTTCTGAGGTGGATCAGCAGGAATTGCCAAGACTTGAGGAGTCAGTAGGGAGGGGCTCAGGGAATCCGTAGGTCACATGTGTCCAAAATTCTTATCTGCCAGCCTTCATCTAGACCTCAGTCCCTAACCCTAACCCAGATCCTGAAACAGAACCCTACACATGGCTTTCATTTCTCTCTCTCTAACTCTAACCCTTCCTCAACTGAACTTAACATTCTTCTATCACATCACTTGTACCACCTCTAAGCCCCCTACTCTTCTCATCCAAGCATGGCCTCACGTGGTAGTCTTCCAACTCCAAACCTTCACCAGAGCTGGGTGAAAAGGCAGCAGCTTCAGCAGCTCCCTGGCTTCTCTGTGACTATGTCTACGTGATGCCTTGACTGCCCAGTTTGAGACTTAGCATGTTGTTCATCCCATGCTGTTCATGACTCCTGATCCCAGACCTTTCCTCAGAAGCTTGCATGGCTATTCCAGGAGGCTGCTTCTCACTCCTGGGTGTTGCAGGGGTGAGCCTGGTCTACATGGGGACTCAGAAGAAGTGCTAAAGAGCCTGTTGACTGTGTGTGTTTTAGAAAGGATCAAGTTGCAGACCTGGGTGCTAGGAGGGGAGAACAGAACCTGAGCCTGAGCTTAGGAGGTCTTGGGGAGGGGTTGGAGGGATAGTTTGGGCAGAGGAGGGCAGGGCCTACAAGAGTTGTGCTGAGTTGCTGTGAAGGGCACTTTGGAGAAAGATTAGGTGGGTCAAGGCCACCTCCTGTCCATCCCCCAAATGTTCTGGGGTCTGGCTGCACCTGGTGTCATAAGCAGTTTCTGGGCTTCTCTGGGTCCTTGACCTCCCTCTTCCCTTCTCCTCTGTCTCTGTTCACTGCTTTCTAAGCATCTGTTTTTGAGTTTCTGCTTCTGTCTTACAATAGAAGCAAATACAACCCAAATTGTGGCGTATGCACAAAATGGGCCATTTTCTCCCAGAGAGTTCTAAATTTCTCAGAAAAAAAGCAGGAGAGCCTTTTTGGAAATTTGTGTGGCCTTCTACCTCCTTTGTCTCTGTCTCCGAACCTCTGGATGAGCCATCTGGATGCCACCTGTGTTCCTTTGCTTCTTAGTGATCACTGTCTCTCCTGGGGATTTAGAGAACATCCCAGTAATATTGGGATTCTGTCCAGATCTTTATGGGACCTGGAAAGGAAGTGGGTGGGGAAATGAAATGTTTGGGGTGGAGAATGGGTAGGGGAAAGGAGAGGAAGAAATTGGGGTAGGGGCCCTTCCAGGAGCAGGCCCTCTTCCTCTGCTTAAGTTGAAACTCAGAGAAGTTGTGGGCTGGTCCCAGAGGAAGGGGCCATAGGCTAGAGCTACACTAGAAAATGAAGCTGATATACAGTTCTCTCACTCCATCACTGTTCCCCCAAACCCTGCAGGGCTCAGGGCACAAGGCAGGAAGCCTGACAACTTCTTTTATGAGCCCCAAATTGCAAGGAGGTAGCAATTAGCCCTCAGTGGGTCAGAGGAAAGAAACAATGGGCCTTGTCTTTTGGGGCTTGAAGGGGCCCTGGCATTGTGCCCTCAAAAGCAGCTGTTGTTCTAGGAGTACCTAGGCCCTCAGTCTTCCCCAGCTCCCATCTCTTAGACTCCAAAATCAGGAAACAACCCCAGTAAAACTGCTTCTGATGGACCCCATATAGTAGTTCATGTGGTGTCAGAGTCCCATTCACTGGTACCTTTCTGTATCCCCTTCCCAAATCCATTTCTAGGAGCTTAATCATTGGTGAACTGAGGTCGTGGAGTAGGACTTCAGAGGCTACATTTGTCATTGGATTAAACTGCTTCATACCCATCAGGTGGGCTTATGAATATGTGCAATTGTCTCAGAAATCTTGGGTCCCCAATCAACATGTGCCATTGGTATTCTCCCAGAGCACAGGGATAAAAATTCTAGCTAAACTTGGCTTAAGCAGATGGAGGCTAAAACCTTTCTATGTCATAATTATAGTCTCATTTTTGATCCCCTTGAATCCTCCTGACCATATAACCTTAATCTATGTTCTAACCCTAACCACAGTCTATTCCGTCTTAGACCCCAAATTCAATTCTAACCCAGCCATAATCCCAATTCTACATCAGTCTCCACCCAGCCTTTGATTGAGCTGTAACTGTATTCTCAAGCATACCTTTAAATGAAACTAAAACCCTAGTCCTTATCATAACATGGATTCTGGCCATCGCACCTAGCCTCAATTCTAGTTGTTATGGTAACCCTAATCTCAACCTTAATTCCCATCTCAACCTCCAATCTGACCTCAGCCTCATTCATGATTCCAACTAACCCCAACCTTCACCCCAGCCTTAATCTAGCCTTCATCTCAACTCTGACATGAAATCCAGAACCCAGTGAAACTCCAACCCTACAGTTCAATTTAATGCAATGACAGTCTTACTCCTTTCTTTTTAGTCTCCCTCTTCCTGGTCCCACCTGTTCTCCCCTCTACCCATCACTGACCTTGTATATTTTGTCCCCATAGGTGGGTCTAGTAACCTGTAAGGTCACCAAGCCCTTTTTCTTGGACCACTCTGGATCAAGAATCAATATGCCTGGGTGTCCCCCACATAGGCCCAGAAGCATCACCTGAACTGATTCTCATGTTTCTCCAGGCTTCTGTTCCCATTTTAAAAAGTGGGGATAATGATCCCTGCTTTCCAGAATGTGCAGGGAAATCCTATGAACCTCAAAATAAATAAGAAAATGAGGGTATTCATTGTGTATATCTGGTATGTCCCAGAACACCCTGTTATTGTTGGAGGTGTGGGTGGAGGGGTTTGGAATATAATGATGCATGGGTTCCTTGTGCTTCCTTATTGTTCTGTCTTATTTTTCCTGGAGGGGTGGGCCCTGGCAATATCCCTGAGTCTCACAACCCTCCCCAAGATTCTTCCTCCCATCTTTCCTGTGCCCTCTGTCAGGGAGAAGAGTGGGCTGTTTGAACAGGGTCGCTCATGACCTGACCCACCTCTCTTAAAGCCCATGGAAGGCCTTGGGCCTATTTTGGGACCCCCTGGGCCAACTAGCAAGTGTTGTCCCCCACTTCCCCCCTCTGCCCATTAGAACCATCCCACCTCAGCTCTAACCTGACCAGACCTTGCTGGTTTATGCCCTGATGAACAGTCCAGGTGATGAGGGTCCTTGGTTTCCCTTCCTGTGTTGAAGCAAGGACATCAAACACTTACTAAAAGAAATGCACACAGGGGGCTTAACCTTCCTCAGTAAAGATATAGCACATTCCAGTGAGTGGGCACACACACAGGCACACCCCCTTCCCTGGCCCTCTTGGTGCTATTCTCCCCAACATCCCCTCACTAACCCATGTACTCGCTGTGCTTCCTCCACATATCCTGGTCTTTATCCCTTCAGGCCTCACTGAACTGGTTTTAGTTCAGTGTGGGAGGTTGGGCTGGATCCCTATAACACCCCCAGCTTCCAGCAATCCCCTACATTCAAGGATAACCTTGCATCAGGTATGGGTTGGGGGCAGCTAGAGGGGGCAGCCAGGAGAAGACCCTGATCCCAAACACACCCTTTTCCTCCCTCATTTAGCTTAGGAGGGCTGACTCCCTTTGAAGGGCCAGAGGCCTCAGGTGAAAGGCAGGCTGGGCATTCCTAGGTCCCATTCATCTGCCTGGGCCTCCCCTCCAGCCCTAGTATCCCCTTCCCTGGTGCTCCTTCCCACTGACCTGGGTGTGGTGTGTGTGTGTGTGTGTGGGGGGGTATCTATCTGTAGATCAGGAACAGGAGGGGACAGGACTTGTAAAGTGTGTCAGACCCCTGTACCCTGGGGTCAGTGTTAACTCTTCAAAGCTTGGACACCCTTCTCAAGCCTAGCTTCTCCTTCCTCTTCCATTTCCCCTGGGGAAGAAGGCAACAAACCTAAGTAGTGAGGGGAGCTCCATGCATGTCATAAAATGGGGTGACTGCTGTCATCTGAGGAAGATGGGGCCAGGAGGAAGTGGAAGTTTAACAGGTGCCTAATTATAAGTCCCACTGGCAATCCTGCCTCACTCTCTGGATAGGGAAGAGCTTGGGTGATGGCTGGGTAGGCCATTCTGTCACCCTGATAATTAGGGTTTTTGGGACTCCTCCCTGAGGCGGGGACCAGGCCCCCTCCCTTCCATACAAATAACTCTGGCTGCTCCCCAGCCGGGCACTCATTGCACCTTTTTGCCACCCTGGGCAGTGTCTGGGCCCTCAGCTTCCCCTCCTTCTACCCATTCCCACAAACGCACTACCACGGCCGGGCCCCAGCCCTGGCCCCACAGGCACCAGCCACCAGCCACCAGGGATACGCAGCACAGGCGGAGGAAACACCGAGCCTAGAGACATGGGAATTCAAGGAACATTCCACCTTCTACTCATGTGCTTGAGCCCAGGTATGGGGCTGGGCAGGAGGCAGGGATGCCTGTACAATGCTAGATGGGCAGAGAAAAGGGCAGCAAGGGGTGCACAGAAGAGCCTTGGTAGTTGTCTGAGATGCCCTGGGAGGATGCAGCATACCCTTGTCCTGCTGCCACCCAGGTTTGGATATTGCCAGGGGCCTTTCCTTAGAAGAGCCCCATGCCTGAAGTTTTGGGGTAGAGGTCTTTGATGGTCCCTCACCGTGGAGCTCATACACACATGTGCTGTGACTGGGAGTACATGGCTGTGGGAACTGGGAGCGGGGTGGATAATCATGTGAGCAGCAAAGCTGGGTGGGAGCTGAGGAGGAGCCTGGTAAGGAGCCCTTTTCACTAATGTGTGTGTTATTCCAGCAGGAGGGCCCTACACTCCCAGGCCAGAGCCCAGGGCAGGGAGTTGCCTCCAGAGGGCAGAGCCTCTGGCTAACGTGGCCAGCACTGCCAGTTACAGTCCTGGTGTGAGGCCTCCACTTCAGGCCCCTGTGTTGTGAGAGTTCCAGGGTAGTGTTCACCCTCTAGGATGATGGGGACAGCACCCTACTGGGGCACACATTGAGGTTGGATGTTGTGGCTACCTGCCCAGGTTGGGACAAGTCTCAGCAAGGGCCATTCTATGTGGATATTGCTGGAAATGGCTGAGACCCACCCTGGGGTCTGGGTTGGTGGATGAGAGTCGGGGGGGAGGAGCTAACGATGGGGAAAGTATATTCAGCTTGTGTGTGTGTGTGTGTGTGAGTGAATGATTGAGTTTCCATTAGAATGTCTACAACACCCTCTGTCTCTGGCAGAACCCATGCAAGAAGCTCCAGCTTTGCTTTGGGAACCTGGGATATCTCCATGTTTGTGGTGTGTATCCTGTGTGTATTTATAAATCAGTATCCTCTTGTGGGGGCTGCTTTTTCTCCCCTCCCTTCTCTTCTCCTTCCTAACCTCCAGAAAGAGGGTTAGGAGCTCTGAAAGCAGACTGAAATTCACAAAAGATTTACAAGTTGAGAATAGACACTGCCATTGAGGTGACATGCACAGAGAGTGTGTAGCCCCTGGTGTTTTTGTAGGGAGACAGTTAGTCACTACTGCCCTCTTTCTTGGAGCCCACTGTGATTTCCCTCCCTTTCTCTAAATCTTGTCCAGCGTTCTCTTCCACTCTCGCTTTCTTCCCTTCTCCAGTCTCTCTCTCCTCTCATATTTACTCAGTGCCACAGCAGGAGAAATCATGTTAAGACACCAGGGAGAACTTCCCCAGAAGAGTGAAGGAATGCAGAAAGGCTGCAGCCCTTAGGAAGAGGTTGAGAAAGCTTTTAGGGAGAGTGAAAAGCTAGGGTGAGGCTCCTTAGCCTGGGACAACAGAAGACACACAGCCTAGTACAGGGTGAAGGCATTCTTCCAGTTTGCCCCTCCTTCCCAAACTCCCTTCCCTGAATACTTACCCTCTTGCTGGCTGGCCCTCAGGTGTAGAGAGGAGTCCTCTCTTTGTGGGTTGCTTCTAGGAGTTGTTCCTTAAGGTGGAGCCTCTACTCTCTGCTTAGTTCTGGCTCATCCCTGGCTTGCCTTATGCCGCCCTAGGATCTGGCAGATGGCATCAGGATCCTTATCTCATAAATGAGCTTATGTTCACTTGACCTGGGGCTGGAGGAGGCATCACCAGGTCCCGTTAGAGCCCCAGCAACTAGCTTGCCTGTTCTGGGTCACCCTGGGGCATAGTAAGGTCAGGGCATGGCTGACGGCCTAGCCAGAGTTCTGAGGGGCAAGTTCAGTTGATGCCTGAGCTATTGGGCATGTTGGAAGAGTGCCTCCTGGCTCTTTAGAACCAGGGTAAGCTTCTTTGGGTGTGTCTGGCCCTGACTAAGTGCATGTGGACTGTGTAGTGTGTAGTGGGTGTGTCCTCTGGATTACTCTGGACTTGTGTTTGTGTGCAGATGTGTGTCTGTGTGGATCTGATAGTATTTGTGTGCAGGAAGGTGGGACTGCATAAGTATGGACCTACATTTGGAAGGCTTGTGGAAATGTGTCTGTGTGTTTATGTGTTTGGCTGTGACAGAATGTAATTGTGTGTGTGAGATGCTCTCTAAGCATGAAGGTGGTCTCAAGAGAGAGCCAGAAAAGGGCAGAGCAGAGTGAGTTGCTCAGACCAGGGGCCGAGACTCCAAAGGACTTGCTCCCTCTTGACAAAGAAAGCAGGAGAGTGAGCCAGGCTAGACAAAGGGGTCTGGGGAGGGAGGGGTGCAGGAGATTGGGAAATGGAGCCTACCTGTCCTGCCTGCCAAGGTTGGGGCCCTGGACACACACCCCTCTATTTCTTTCTAGGTCCAACTGGTTGGGGCTAGTGCTTGCCTGGGCTTCTGAATAGGGAGGGACAGGAGCTCAGTGCTGAATTTCCAGATGCCAGGTCCTCACCCAGGCTGACTCAATGGAGCAGGATGGCAGCAGCAGGAGGGGCCCCAATTGGAGTGAACATGTGGGGACAGCCAACAAGCCATACAATCACACAAGGACAGGACACAAAGTCCACACTGCTACATTTCATCACACAAGGCTCACATTGTCCTATAGATGCATGTGGTCACAGTCCCAGGTACACACCATCATTTACTGTTACACACAAATACATCCCAGTCACAGCTTTCCCCTGTCACCCACAGGTATGCCCCATCACTCAGAACACTGACAGCCAGGCACCGGCTGTCAAACACAGGCATATAGCCACACACATGCACTGTCATACACAAGACACACAAGGCACCTCCCATTTTCCATTCCTTAGGCTGGGAAGGGATCCCAGGGGCCGTGGTGTCCATCCTTCTGCCTCCAGATAGGAGCACCTCACTTGTCCCAGACAGAGGCAGTCTTTAACCAGCCAGGCTCCTCTATCAGAGTGTTTAACAGCTCTGTGTGTTCCATGTGCACAATGTATACACATGCAATTATGTAAATATAAAAGCAGACACCATACCTGGTCATGGCATGAGTATCCTTACAGTACACAGAAGCAGCCACAAATACTCATAAACACACATGTACACATGCGTGCACACTTATATGTGCATACACAATCATGCATACATACAAGCATAACTAATAGCTGTATCTATATAAACAGGATTCAGATGCAGTCTTACATATCATAGAATATAAATGTGCATACAAAAGTGTGCACAGACTTGTATATGCTGCTTTACATGCATACACAGACACACACTCAGAGCAGCCCCTACTCTCTGTGGAACCCCCACTGAGCCTGGGTTGTTTCTAATACAGAATAGAGGAGGGAGAGACTGAAGTTGACCACCCAAGTTCTGATTCTGTTCCCCTCTCCCTACCTGTTCTACCCTTCCCCTAGCACTGCTGTTCTCTGTGCGGATCAATGGGGATGGCCAGGAGGTCCTGTACCTGGCAGAAGGTGACAATGTGAGATTGGGCTGCCCCTATGTTTTAGACCCTGAGGATTATGGTCCCAGTGGGCTGGACATAGAGTGGATGCAGGTCAATTCAGACCCCTCACCTCGGGAAAATGTGGTGAGTGCTGGGCACATGGTTCCCCTTATCTTACATTCCATGGTCTGCCTGGTGGGCAGCCAATGCTCTACTGGGGGGAGAAGAAGGGCAGATAATAAAACCAAGACCTTGAACTTCCTCTAAGGATCTCATGGAATTGGGCAGGGATGAGAGCTCTGCAATCACTCCAAGGGGGTGGTACCTGCCTTCAAGAAGTTCCCAGCCTGACTTTATGCTTTCCAAAGCATTTGATCTTATCTGATCTGCCCCTACCCATTTTGTAAGAGGTCAGTGGACCAGGCATCATCATTCCCATTTTTCACCTGAGAAAAGTGAGTCTCAAATGTTGAGTGAATTGCCCAAGGGAACCAATCCACATGGCCCTCCTTGTTTCTGTCTGTCTCACCACCTCTTTTTTTTTCCTCTTCTCCACAGTTCCTTAGTTACCAGGACAAGAGGATCAACCATGGCAACCTCCCCCACTTGCAGCAGAGGGTCCGCTTTGCAGCCTCAGACCCCAGCCAATATGATGCTTCCATAAACCTTATGAACCTACAGGTATCTGACACAGCCACATATGAGTGCCGGGTAAAGAAGACCACCATGGCAACTCGGAAGGTCATTGTCACCGTCCAAGGTATGGCTTGTTTCCTCTGGGCTCCCTTTCCCCGGATTTCAGAATCAAGGGCAGCTTGGCCACTGTGAACCTGGCTCTGCCTCTTGGCTGAGCCTGTCTCACAATTACCTGCTTCTCTGCAGCTCGGCCTGCAGTGCCCATGTGCTGGACTGAGGGCCACATGGCACATGGCAATGATGTGGTGCTGAAGTGCTTTGCCAATGGGGGCACCCCACCTCTTTCCTACAAGTGGGCCAAGATTAGTGGGCACACCCACCCTTACCGTGCAGGATCCTATCATTCCCAGCACAGTTTCTACTCTGAACTGTCTTACCAGGAGTCCTTCCACAGCTCCATAAATCAAGGTGAGGGGGCCCAGAGACGGGGGAGAGATGGGTGGAAGATCAGTACTTTGGAACCTGCTGGGACTTTCCCTGAGTCATCAGTGGTACCAAGTCAAACCTATAACCTCTGTGGGAGATGCCTCCTCTGAGCCCTTTTTGGAAATTGCTTTTGAGAGAAGAGAAGGCATAGGGGGTGGGGGAGGGTCAGCCAAAAGCAGTATGGTTAATTTGGAAAGAGCATGGTCTGAGATAGACAGCTGGGCTTGAATCCTGGATGGACCACTGATTGGCTGCAAGACGCAGGCAAGTGGTTTGAGCTCTCTGTGCCTTGGTTTATCATATACGAAAAGGGAATAAGAAGACTACCTTCCAGGGGCCTATGAGGATTAAATGGGGGTGAAGTGTGCAAAGCTGCCAGCACACAGAGAAGCTGGCTAGTACTCAAAATCCAACCAAGATGATCAGAGATGGAGGGAGTCTTAGAATTCCTTTGATTTAACTCCATCTTCACTACAAAGGTAGTGAAAACAAAGATAGTACAAAGGAGGAAACCAAGGTTCAGAGAAGGAACCTATTTCTCTAAGGGCACAGAGTGAATTAATGGTGTCTCTGTCCTGTTGCTGACAGAGCCATCCTTCCTTTCCTCTCTGTTTCAGCAGTCGGAAGGTGACTCACCTAGAGTGTGGAGTGGACCTGGGTGTGCACGTGCACACACTGTCCTTCCTTCCATCCCCTACCCCACAGTACCTGAGGTTGGGGTGGGGCTCTAAGACATCCAGGACCCTCTGCCTCCCCACAAGCTCTGTACTGCAACTTCAGTTTCAGGTCTATTGAACAATGGCGACCTGGTATTGAAGGATGTCTCCCGTGAGGATGATGGGCTGTACCAGTGCACAGTGGCCAACCACGTGGGCTACAGTGTATGTGTGGTGGAGGTGAAGGTCTCAGGTAGGTGCAGTGGCCTTGGGGGCCCTGTATCTGGACTGGAGGAATCTGGGCTGTCTTTTGGAGCTCCAGCTGGCTCTTTCTGCCCAATGTGTCAAGTATAGGTCTTGGCCTAGGGCAGCTGGGGAGCCTTTGGGGTAACATGCAAGTATAAAGGGTTAACAAGTTAACCTTGCATCTCTCCATATCTTTCTTACTGGGTGTCTCAGGGTCCTGAGGTCCCCTTTCTCACAGACACTCTGCCCTGGCACCGCCTGGTTAGTCAGGTACCTGTTAGGCTACAGAGAGCCTGACTGGCCTCTCCTTCTCTCCACAGACTCCCGGCGTGTTGGCGTGATCATCGGAGCAGTGCTGGGCTCTTTGCTCTTGCTGGGCTGTCTGTTGGTGGGCATCTGGGGGCTCATCTGCTGCTGCTGCGGGGGAGCTGGGGCCGGCTGTGCCCGTGGTGCCTTCAGCTACGGCAACGGCGGCAGCGGAGGGGCCTGTGGAGACTTGGCTAATGAGATCAGGTAAAACCTGATGCATGCTGCATGCTGCTGTGCAAAAGGGAACTGGCACCCTGCCCCTCCTCACTTCTACCTGACACCCCAACCTTTGCCCACCATTGCCACAGAGTGCTGGGACCACAGCATGTAGACACGCCACTCATCGCATGGCTTTTCTCTTTCCCTCTTCCCATGCCTAGTTTTCAGCTCTGCTCCCATGCCCTCATCTCCATCTGCGCACCCTTCTCTGTCTTATCTAGACTGTAAGCTCCTGGAGGGCAGGATCTGTATTCTTCCACTTTTCCCCTGTATTGAGCTGGTGAGAACTCTGGACATGTTTATTTAAGAAGAGTCAAGAGTAGTGCTAATACCTTATATTAGAAACAAACTAGAAATAAAAATAGAACAAGACTTGTAGTGCTGATGATTATAAATAACCTGGGGATGGAGGAAAAGATGAAGACTGAGGGGCAGGAGATGAGAAAAAAGGGAGGGAGGGCAAGGACAAGATTAATTAAAGAAAGAAGGACCTGAAATCAGCTCCTTCTGGATCTCCAAGGTTCGCTTCCTATTAAAGTCCGCAGTTCTGGGAAAACATCAGAAGGGGACTGGAGAGCGCCTAGATGGGGCTGCATGCCTTGGGTGGTCGGAAGGACACATATGGACAAGCCCTGTCTGCGCAGAACCGCTGTGGTGTCTCCGATCCAAGAAGAGGCAGAGAGGAGAGTCGGTGGGGCAAGGAGGCGCCAGGGGAGGGGGTGCAGGAGCCCAGAGGTGGCCAGCAGCCACAGCTCTGCTAGGCCAGCCCACGCCATGTCGCCTAGGAGTCGGCTCACCTGCCCACCTGTTGTCTCCACAGAGAGGACGCCGTGGCGCCTGGGTGCAAAGCCAGTGGGCGCGGCAGCCGCGTCACCCACCTCCTGGGGTACCCAACACAGACCATCGGCCGCTCTCTGCGCCTCAAGTATGCGCCTCCGCCCAGCGGTGGCCAGGAGGACATGGCACTGGCGCCCCGCATAACTGCTGCTGCCTGTGAAGCGGGCCCTTCCCAGGTCTATGTCAAAGTCACCAGCACCGAGCCTACCGACTGCGCCCGGGGGTCGCTGCCAGGCAAAGACGGCCTGTTGGTGTGAGCTGGCATGGCTGGCAGGCTGTGCTCCAGCGAGAAAAGGGTGCGGGCTCCCTGTGTCCTGGCGGGAGACAGTCTCGGGCTGCTCAGACCACGCCTGCCCCAGGCCACCCTGAGGCTGCAGACTGAAGGCATTTCCCTTGGGAAATGAGTAGTGAGGCAGAGCCTTGTCCCCAAAGTGGGAGGGGGCAGGGCGGGCAGAGAAAGTCTACCTGGAGCCCTCTCAGCAAAACCTGCCCCACTCCCTCACCCCAGGCTCCCGGAGAAGGAGGAAGTGTCTGAGAGAGACTGAGTCCGGAGAAGGCCCAGTATCCCCAGCTAAGGAAGAGGTCCCCAGGGCAGGGTGGGTATGGGTCTGGCATGAACTGTTTGGTGTGTGAGATCTGAGCTCTGAGGTGTCAGTTTTTAACACAATAAAGAAACTATAAGACCTGAGACAGGTGTCTTTGGTTCTATGGAATGTTGTGTATGAGATTGGGTGGAGGTTCTGCTTCGGTATAGGGGACATTGGTCCCTGTCATCCTGTACCTTCCTGCATCATTTCCTCTTTAGATGGGGAGCAGTCAGAGCTGGAAAGGGCTACCTAATCCTTTTCCTTCACTACACAGATGGTGATACTGAGACCCCTCAGGCTGGATATAAAATGCAGAATCCTGCTTTTTTCTTTTATTGGTCAGAAGTGGGGAAGCAAGGGGCTGGCAGGGATGATCTCTCTGAATATTTTCAGACTATTCTAAACATCCTTCTTCCTCTGGCCCCCATCTACCCCATTCTGACTTTCTTATCTCTCTGAGATGTATGCCTTCCCTTTCAACAACTAGGAAGGGTTTCAGGGTCATGTTCTGGGGTAGAAAGACCTTCAAATTCCTCTAACTAGCCCCCCTTTTAATGGAAAGGGGATTGACATTTATTAGGCACCCAGTAAGTCCCAGGTGCTTTCCGATATTTTGTCTTATTTAATTCTTATTTTACTACTATGGAGTTGTGCATTATCCCATTACACAGATGAGGAAACTGAGGCTCAGAGGGATTAGGCATGTTGACCAAGGCCACACAGGTCATAACACAAGTTTTCATCCAGGCATGTTTGACTTTTAATTCTCTCTATAGCTTTCCTGACAAAGGCTATTCCAACCTCTTCTTGAATACCACCAGTGGCATCAGTCTCTATCAGAAATATGTTCTTTCTATTTGGTTCCCACAGAGCTTTTATGCCTTGGTTGAAGTTCTACTCTTAGGGAACCCTCAACTTTACATTTCCAATTCTGCTAATGGACAAAGTGGTTGTACTACATATAAGATGGCTGCAACAGGCATACAACTGCATCTGTGGTTAGTCTAGGGATTGAGGGTCCTCTTAAGAGCATGTGTGGTACTTCACAGTCAATCTGTTCTACCTACCTCTGCCCAGCCACTTGCCAGTTGAGAGCCCAGGCAGTTCCTTTTTTCTTTGCCTCTTTTTCTCTTGAGTCAAAACAGGGCTTCCTAATTCTTCCTGCTCCTACCCCAAAGCCACATGAAGCATGGGTATGGATGGATCTCAAAGTATCTGGGTTTCAAATTTCTTCACTGAGGAAGCCCAGAAACTCTGCTTGGTTATAAATAACTAGGAGGCCCTTCTGGTTGGCTTGGGTATTTGCAAAAGAGTAATGGCATTGCTGGCTCTGCCTTGACAGACTTGGGAAAGAAAAAAAGAGACAATGGTGGCACAGAGGGAGCCAGGGACGAATGTCTTGAGGTGGAGGTGGGGAAATGGGAGGTTCTTGGGGATGCATGGGGATACAGGGAGTGAGGGGATTAAACAGTGAGGTGAGCAGAGAACTGTAGGAACCATCCACCCCTTCATTTATTTGCACACATTTATGTATAACTGTAAGACAAATCATTAGATAGAGAGTTAGACATTTGGCCTGGCACTCGGCCTGGCACATGTTTGCCCTAAAGCAAAAAAAAAAAAACTGACTATGATGACTTGGGGAAGGCCCTCCCAGTCTGAGGATCCTCCAGCTCAGCCTCTCGCAGGGTGGTGAGAAAAGCAGGCAGCCAGCTGGCCATATGTACAGGTTGTGTTTAATGATATCACCTTTTCCATTCCAGGAATCAGGAAGCCATGCTCAGATTTAACCTTCATTTAAAGGGTGAGAACAGTGAGGTTCTGGCAAAACCAAACACAAACAAAAAAAAACAGTAAGTAGTAAGAGAGAGTTTTCAATTAAAAAACAGTAAGAGAGATTTTATTTTATTTTTATTTTTAAAAATATATTATATTTTATTTTTTAAAATATATTTTATTGATTATGCCATTACAGTTGTCCCATTTCCACCCCTTCATTCCTCTCTACCCTGCACACCCCCTCCCACCCACACTCCACCCACTTTAGTTCATGTCGATGTGTCATAAGTTCTTTAGCTCCTACATTTCCCACACTACTCTTGCCCTCTCCCTGTCTATGCTACTTATTCTCTGTACCTTCTCCCCTG
>PVKM010008384.1:0-39148 GCA_004027735.1 Carollia perspicillata
GAAAATGCCTGTCAACTCAACACTACTTAAATACACTACGGCTCACACACAGAACGGAAAAACCAGGCACTGTGAATTTGAATGAGTATGCTCTACAATACACAAAGAGCTCTAAAATTCACTGTACGTGAAAAGAAAAAAGATGCAAAATAATATACTACATTTTTTAAGAAAGAAATAAAGAATATGTATTTCTATTAGCATTAAAAACTAAAAGGTTACAAAAAAATACAAAAAACGCAGAAGCAAAAGCAGAGGATGGGAGAGTACACACACATCCCCTACTCCCTCAAGTGAATGAGTTACCTAGAAAATAAATTTCCTTGGCAAATGAACAGGCAGCCTTCTTCTACTCTGCCAATCCCTCCCCCTCCCCCCAAAATCCCTACTGGCTGCAGTAATCCTAGTATCGAACCCACACTTCTCACCTGTGCAAACAACACCCATCATACTCCAGGACCCTCTAGACTGGCTACTTCCCCCACCCCCTCCCACACATATGTACGTACTACCACAATCACATCAAATTTTTCTCTCAAACATTCCAGATCTTTTAGAAGTGTTATCTTTGCACATGCTTCCCCTCTGCATAAAAGGCCTCATATCTCCTCTTGGCACAGACCTAAGCATTCTTCAAAATCAAGGTAAAGTAACACATCTTCAGGGTAACATACTATCTGGGATTTCTTCCCTGGCTCCCAGAGACAGCTTTGGTTGCTGAATCTACCTGTTATCTGGTGTGATAACTTATGTTTCTGAGGCTCTGTATGTGACTATATCCTTCATCAGGCCATGAGTTCCTTGACGGCAGAATCTCTGTCATTCATCTTCGCTTGCCAAGCATCCAACTTTCAAAAAAATGCTACCTGCCTCATCACCTTTTCCTCAATAAACATTTGATGAATATTCTGCCCCCCTGGGCAATAAGCAACTTCACCTAACAGGTTGCTCTTGTCTCCATTAGGTCCTTAAAGCAGGCAGCATTATTAGTCAGGAGTTGTTCAGTGCCCCCAAATCACAGCTGCATTTGCTTCTCTATCACACATACCTAAAACTGCTCCATTAAAAAACTCTAATTCCTCAAATGCAAAATAAGGATGTTAGACTAGATCAGTGTTCTTAACTTTTTTAAGCCATAGAATCCTTTGAAAATCTAATAAAACTATAATCACTCTCCCTTGTTCCATCACCCGCTCCCTGCCCCCCAAATGGTCCTACACAAAGAGATGCAAAAGTTGATGCGTAACGTTAAAAGATCAGGAGTTGATGATATCTGAAATTATGTCCTATTTTAATGCTCTCTGAAAGACGGAAGGGTTAAAATTAAGGGAGAAAGGATCTAACAGTTTCTGATCACTTACTATGCACCAGACACCATGCTAAGCATATTATATACAATAATTCATTTACTCTGTATATTATTATTATCACTTCATAGATTAGGTCCTGAGATTCAAAGACACTGAGTGATAAATGTATCTGTCAAGTGAAGGCACATCTTTCTGGTCTAAAGCTCCTGATATTTTTCTGTGGAAACGTGTACACCTACCCCATGGTGATCAAGGAAACCAGTCAGCAGTAGCTAGTAAGTACCAGAACAAGCAAGTCCTGGGAGAAACTGTGCCTTTCTGTTCCCTAGCTTTTCCATATTCCTGCTATTCCAGTCAACTCTGATGAAGAATGTAAGTGCAACTAATGAGGAACTCCAATGCCCAGACCCGTCTATGTCTAGCAGAGAAGTAACTAGCCATGGATAAGGAAGAATGGCCATAATGAAATGAGTCAACTAAAAAGTCTCACACAGAAAGGCAGGGAGCTATACGAAGACCATTTCAGTTTGCTCAGTAGAGGCATATATGTCTGTGGGTCACACAAGCACTGCAGAAGGCTCATCAACCAGCTACTCTCCAAGCAGACACTTGGACTCAGGGCCCAGAGAAACCCTGTCCGAGGAGAGCCAGAACAATGGTCTAGACCCGGGAGTGTCCAACTTTTGGCGTCTCTGGGCCACACTGAAAGAAGAGTTGTCTTGGGCTACTCATTACACACACAAACACTAACAAAAACTGATGGGTAAAAACAAAGTTTTAAGTAAATTTACAATTATGTGTAAGGCCACATCCGGAGCCATCCGGAGCCCCATGAGGCCGTGGGCCATGGGCTGGACACCCCTGAATGGAGCCATCTTCACCATGTGCATTTCACCCAGGAACGAGTCCAGGCTTTGTAGGGCTTGACGCCTACACAATTCAGAAGCGCTCTTTTTAAAGCAGAAAAAAAAAGTAACTTCTTTAACTTCAGAGATCTGCTTCCCTACTTTTAAAAATGCCTTCATCATGAGAAAGCAGTTATGGTAGTTACCTACGGTTCAGGCAACTGAAGGTAAAGAAGGTGGGGAGGTGTGAAATTCGCCTCTCATTCTCTGCAGGACGTACAGCGGTGAAGCAGACCCAAGGTCCTGTGTGTCGGTCGTGTCTGGGAAAGCTGCAACAAGAACTATCTCATTGCCGCACATATGACATCATCATGCCAAGAACATGGGCCTGTGCACAAAAAGCCTGGCTAATTCCTGAGATGAGTTCCAACTGGGCCCCTCTACCCGCCTCCTGCCACTGCTGCAGCTCCCACTCTCGTCAGTTAGTCTACACTGCTCACCTGGACCCCTGCCTTTGAACTGGCCCTTCTTCAACTCACTATCCCCAGTAATGCCACATCTCTCTCCTATGTAAAATCCTCCAATCGTGTGCAATTACCAGGAGGATGAAACCTAAGGTCTTTTATTTTGCCTTCTGAACCCTTCCAGAGCTGACCACTACCAAGGAGGTTTCCAGCTTTCTCTACTTGATTCACAGGCCCCCGGATTTCTCCAGCACTCCACACTAAGCATTCTTCCCAGAAACGCAGTGCTGCTCCCCGCTCTGTGGCTCTCTGCACAAGCTACTCTCTGCCTGGAAAAGATCTCCTCTTCATCCCACCCCCATCATGTGACCTGCTCAATCTTATTGGCTCAGTTCAAGCATTAAAACCTTACTGAAGCCTTGCCCAGTCTCTCAGAGAACCATTTACTGCTTCAAGTGTAATCACACCACCAAGGACATAGTAGATGACCTGTCAGTCTCTCCCACTGGACCGTAAGTCCCTCAAAGGCAGAAATAACCTCTGTATCTGCGGCTCCTCACATGGTGCCTGCGACATAATACTTAATAAATGTTTGTTGAAGGAATGGACAAAGAGAGTTAAGGCTGACTCTAATAAATGGAAGTATTGAATAACGGATTTTGAGAGCTTTTCTTTCCTAATGCCTTCAAAACCCGCAAACCCTCAATTGCCAGGGTTCCACAGACAAATAGTCTAAAGTAAATGCTCTAAATTCTATATGTTAATATCAGCTGCCTCCCTTCATACTGAAGGCACTCATCAAAGCATAATTTTAAAACAGTATCTTACTGTACTAAACATCACGTCCCCCAAATACACTTCAATTACCCTCCTAGTTTACGTACAGTCAGCTCCGCGGCCAATGAACAAGCATTTCCCTAAGAGTCCTTCTTGGGACACAGCACACAAAAATAATTTTTTCATAAAGGGACTCTGTGACCAAATAAGTGTGGGAGATGCTGCTCGCTCTATCCCTTGCACAGACTTGGTTCTTCCTAGCTCAGAGAAGCTTTCCAATAAAGAGAGCAAGAGAACTCCTTTCTATTTTCCACACTTAGCTGAATGTCAAATCTTGTTTTCTGTGAAACCCCTAATAATATCCAGTGTTCTGTGTTATGTGCTTTGAGAAATATCACACTTGACCCAACTCCTAAATTATGCCAATTAAAAAACACCATGTGAAAATCTGGCATAAATTTTGCCTAAAAACATGATTTCATTTCATCCATGGACATCACAAAATGGCCATTTCATGAAGACATTGCTTCTAGCCTAACATACAGAAAGAGATCCTGAAAAAAATGACACAAGAAAAATAACTTAGCAGATTGTGTTTATCCCCACAGTATCATAAATAATTCCTGAACTTCTAAATTGCATTTTTGCAAGGGAGAAAATAAAACTGAGCCATTGAGGAGCATATCACTACCTCCTTGCAAAGCCGCAGTGATCTCATGAAGCACCAGTATCATAGTTTAAATAAAATTCAATTATATGTGCATCTTTTTCTTTTTTAAGTCTCTGAGAGTTTCTTTAAGGAGGTGTGAGGAATCAACCTGGCTAACCAACCATATGCACCAAAGTCTTGCTGCCATGTAATTTTCCTTGTGGTGTTATACAACAAAATTTTCCCTGTGGGTTTTACAAATATTAAAAATCTTCACGACAGCATAGACGGAACTGGAGAGCATTGTGCTAAGTGAAATAAGCCAGTCAGGGAAAGACAAATACCATATGACTTCACCCGTAAGTGGAACCTAATCAACAAAACAAACAAGAGAGCAAAACGGAACCAGAGACATGGAAACAAAGAACAAAATGACAGTGACCAGAAGGGAGTGTTACAGAAAATCAAGACAACCATACACCAGAAGGGTTAAGAGCACGATCCTTTATTCACGCGTGGTCCCAGAGGAGCCTAACTCCAAATTCTGGGGCCTCAAACAAAGGAGTTACAGAGCTTATATACTCTATCCCTTCTGGGCTACGTGGCAGAAGCGAGATACAGAAGCGGAATGCAGAGGAATGCAGAGGTTAGTTTAGATTTCCTTATTTGGTTAGTTAGTACCCTATGTTTTTGGAGTGTGCAGGCCAGACCATTAGCACCTTATCTCCTGGCTGGCTTGTGCAGGCTGGTACTACCTTTTGAACTGGGGGAGGGGGACCCTGTGCTAAGGCTTACTGGGTTTAGGTCACTTCCCTGTATCAGGAGGGGTGGATAATGGAAGAAAGGGAAGGGTCATGTGAAGGAACATGTATAAAGGACCCACGGACAAGGACAACACAGGGGTGGTGTACAAGACCATTCTGCATGGCATGGGCCTAGCTCCCACTCGGAGATGCACAGGACCCACACCCACAGATAGGTTCTCCTGTGGGGAATCAGGTCTGCAATATGCCTAGGCCACTTTGAGTTTTGCTTTTGCTAAAAACTCGTTACCCGGATTTGTGGCAAACATTTACTACAAAATAACTCCCTAAAATCCATGGTAAATCCTCCAAGGACTATTGTAAACGGTTCAACCACTTCTGCCTTTTCATTTGCAAATATCCTTCTTCTGTGATGTGATTAGAGGCATTGGCTCCCTTGTTGTCTGTAAAAGGTAACCACCTAAAGCAACCTGGGCCTAGTAAATGAGGACCATCCTGTAATGTGCAGAGAAGCCCAATAAAGGCCGGTCACAGCAAGGACTGAGGCTTTTGCTCCCCCTGAGAGAGAAGCCACTTGCCCTTTTCCTCCACAGACTCGGTAGTCCATGTGAATGTCCGATTTCATCCATAACGACACGGACACTGCGGGCCGGTGTCCGCATCAGGGTGGGGTTGGGGGGAACAATTGACTGTGGGAGGTGGGAACTGGGTAGGGCAGGGGAGAGTAATGGGGGAAAAACGGAGACAACTGTAACTGAACAATAATATAAATAAATAAGTACGTAAATAAATAAATAATCTCTGATTTAGAAGGCTGAATCATGGGATCTGAAAGCTAAAAGGAAATCTGGAGATTATATCATTTTATTTTACAGATGAAGAATCTGAGATTGACCCTACCCCCAAAGGACTTGGGGGCCTGACTACGGGCAGATCATGACTCCAAGGCCCTTGTGCTTCCCACTGCCTCTTCCTGTTAACTTGGGAACTGCAGCTGAGAGCAGAGAGGCCAAGGGCCAGCTTGGGAAACGAGGGCGGGGGGGTTCCCTTCACATTTTACTATTTCAATGAGCCTGGAAAAAGAACAGCAAACATCAAGATGAAGAAGGGGAGCTCCACCCACTCAGGCACCCATTGTTCATTTTATAATATGATATTGAGTGCCCATGACATGATGGGCATTGTTTTAGGATCTCGGAATATGACAGTAAGTGATCAAAACCAGAAAAATTCTGTTCTCATGGAGACTCTAGTGATTCTGGAGTTATTTACCTGAGACTGACTGAAGTCGGACACCTGGAACTAGGACTGTAAGAAGTTCATGCTGAGAATGCGTGTGCACCTGCATGCACACACCACGTGCCATAGCGTTTCAAAGCTGCAGTGTGGACGACTTTCTAGACAAATCCCACGCCCAGTCCCTGCCTGGCTTAGGAACGGCTCACTCCACAAACTAAAATACTGGCAATCTATTTCAAAGACTTCTCTAGGAAGGGAGAAAAACAGAAAAAGTCAAGCTCTTTCCCTGTCATCTTTTTCTCATTAAGCTAGAAAGGGAGGCAGTGAGGAAAAGTTTAAAAGAAATAAATGAATTCTATGCAGTGGTATTGAAGGAGAGCATTGTAAGCACACTGTGTGAGCCCTGGGTAAGCCGAGAAAGAATGTGCAAGGCAACCATAATACACATTTTATCAGAGTCACTGTGTACGGACCAATCACTACAAAATCGCAGTGGTGTACAACAGCCACGTGTCTTTGGAGATGGGTCTCAGCTGGTCCAGACTGGGATGGGCTTCAGGCTCCAGGGTTGATTCCAGTCCACACCACATGCTTCTTACTGTTTTAGAACCAGCAGGCTATGCATGTTCATCTCATAACAAAGGTGGAAACAAAAGAGGACAAAACCGCTGCCAAGTACATTTCAAGTCTCTGTTTATATCACATCTGCTAATACCCCATTAGCCAAAGTAGCCAGGTGGCCAAGCCAAAATCAACGCAGCAGAGCAGTATATTCCTCCCACAGTGGAAAGTGCTTCAAAGTAGCAGTCAAAGCACATGGGTGCAAGGTGGGGGAAAGAACTGGGAAAAATAATGTAGTTTAATGAAAGAAAAGACAATTTGTGACAATCCAAACTTGCCAAATATCCATTTTCTTCCTAATCCAAAACTCTTATCTGGAAACTCACAAACTACTCTAAGCTTCATAGTGTCAGAAAAAGAAAATATAAGCAGTAAAATTGTAGACATCTCTTGTTAGCAATATTTTTGCCAGTTTATTTCCTAGGCCAAAAGAAAAAATAAACAAATGGGACTACGTCAAACTAAAAAGCTTCTGTACAACAAAAGAAACCATCAACAAAATGAAAAGGGAACCCACTGTATGGGAGAATATATTTGCAAATAACACATGTCATAAGGGATTAATTTCCAAAATATATACAGAACTTATACAACTCAACACCAAGTAGACAAACAATCCAATTAAAAAATGGGCAAAGGACCTGAATAGACACTTCTCCAAAGAGGACATACACATGGCCAATAGACATAGGAAAAGATGTCCAGTGTCAGTAATCATCAGAGAGATACGAATTAAAACCACAACGAGATGTCCCCTCACTCCTGCCAGAACGGCTACCATCAACAAATCAACAAACGACCTGTGCTGACAAAGCACACGCTGGAGAAAGGGGAGCCCTGGTGCACTGCTGGTGAGAATGCAGACTGGTGCAGCCACTGTGGGAGGCAATAAGGAAATACTTCAAAATTTAAAAAAGAAACTTCCTTTAGACCCAGCAATTCCACTTCTTAGGATATATCACTTGTGATTCAAAAGAATACACTCATCATATACACCCCTAAGTTCATAGCAGCATTATTTACAATAGCCAAGTGTTGGAAACAGCTCAAGTGCCCATCAGTAGATGAATAGATAAAAAAGCTGTGGTACATTTACACAATGGAATACTATGTGGCTGTAAAGAAGAAACTCTCACCTTTTGTGACAGCATGAATAGGCCTGGAGATGATCATGCTGAGTGAAATAAGCCAGTCAGTGAAAGAAAATACCATATGATCTCATTTATATGTGGAATCTAATGAACAAAATAATTGAGAACAATATAGAAACAGAGACATAGATATATGGAACACAATGACAGCTGTCAGAGAGAAAGAGAGTGCGGAGGACTGGATGAAAGAAGGTGAAGAAATTAGCCAAAGAACATACGAGGTCTCTCTGGAAAAAGTCTAGCCATTGCTAATCTCATTAGAATGGTTTGTGCAAAACCAATGTAATCTGGATGCACTGGGGAGTGCATCCAGTCCACAGTGCATCCGGTCCACTCTCCTTATGCATCCAAGGAGAGTGGACTGGATGCACACGTGTGAATAGTGGTGACTTCACTGTACCAGTCAGTGGGGTGGTAGATGCCATTGAGTGAGCATGTGTACTGTGTGGCCATCTCACTCAAAATGACTGAGCAAACAGAGCAACGAATCTGCATCTAAAGTTGCATTAAGCTTGAATATTCCTCCATGGAAACTATTCAGATGATTCAGAAAGCAACTGTTATGGGCAACTGATGACTGGCAGCTTCATCACAACAATGCGCCCACTCATGTATCACATCTCGTGCAGAGTTTTTTGGCAAAACATCAAATCAGGTGACTCAGCAGGCCTAGAGCCCAGATTTGGCACCCTGCGGCTAAAACTAAAATCTCCTTTGAAAGGGATTTCAGACAGATTCAGGAAAACATGACAGGGCAGCTGAGGGCAATTGGGAGAACTGGGTGAGGTCCTTGGAAGGGGACTGAGGCTTCACTGTCCTATGTACAGGGTTTCTTGTATCTTGTAATCTTCTTCAATAAATGTCTATTTTCATATCACATGGCTGGACAGCTTCTGAACAGACCTTGTAGATGCATAACCCATAGACACAGACAACACTGTGGTGATGGCCAGAGGAAAGGGGAGACAAGGGCAGGGCAAGGTAGACAAAAGGGGAGGATGGAAACATTTGTAATAATGTAAACCATAAAAAAAGAAAAAAGTGAATAGTGGGTTTGTGTTATCAGGGTTACTGTTTCACAAAAAAAGAAAAAAGTGAATAGTTGGTTTGTGTTATCAGGGTTACTGTCTCACGAAAGTAGGGAAAAAGAAAAACAGTTAAAAAAAGGAAAATTCATTTCACATTGATGGGGGAAGGATTGAGGAATTAAATGACAATTGCCTTATATTTGCCAAATATGCAAGACCTCAGACATTGAAAATAATAAACAAAATACAATCTCTGCTTTACAGAAGTTTCCTACGTACAAAAATCATGCCACAGACAGTATGCAACACATATTACAATAGCTGCAAAGACATCAGAAATATATACACATAGCATAACTTGAATCAAGCTACCAAAACCCTTACTTTTATTGCAATAACAGAGATACTGAGCACGGTTAGAAAGAACTAAAAATAATACCAGGAAACAAATCAAATTCTGTGCAAACAGTATACCTAGAGTCCCCAAGGCAAGCCCCAAGCTACATTTCCTAGTCAAACAAGCGCCTCCCAGAACACAGCTTCCCAATCCAGAGAAACTGTCACAGAGGGTGGGACCCAATCTGACAGAACATTAGGAGAGAGAGGGTAGATATTTGAAAATCATTAAATATTTAGAATTCCCATGCTGAAAATAGGAATGCTCTAGCAGTAACATCAGAGACTTAAAACTACCAGGATCACACATGACAACCAGAAGGGTTATTGTTATGGAACATGTCAACTTACACCTACTCACATTCCCTGACAAAGTGACTTTTTTGAAGAATGATGTTGTATAAAGAAACCTAAAGCTACACGCTTAAGAAATATATGTATATTCCATTTATAAAAGAGTAACTTAGGCAGAAAAAAAGGAAAGCCACAAACTGGAGAATACAATTGCAATATGTGAACATGAGGAATGGTTAGCACACTACCGCAGCCCCCATCCGCGGTTTTCACTCTCCTCGGTTTCAGTTACCCACAGCCAACCATGGCCCAAAAATATTCAGTGGAAAATTCCAGAAATACAGAATTTACCAGTTTTACATTGAGCGTCACTCTGAATAGTGTGATGAAATCTCTCACACGCCTCTCCATCATGCCAGGACGTGAATCGCCCTCGTCCAGCACGTCCACGCCCTGCACACCCCCTGCCCCGTTGGTCACTGAGCAGCAGTCTCAGGTACCAGATCCACCGGCAAGCTATCGCAGTGCGTGCATTCCAGTGACCCTTATTTCACTTAATAATGGCCCGAAACACAAGAGGAGCCATTCTGGCAATTCAGATACACCAAAAGAAGCCCCAAAGTGCTTCTTCCTTCAAGTGCAAAGGGGAAAGTTCTTGACTCGATACGGCATTGTTTCACCTCACATCATCATCCGAAGGGTGAATACAGTACAGAAAGGTATTTTGCGAGAGGAACCACAATCACATCCCATTTATTTCAGTATATTGTTACAATGGCCTATTTTATCATTAACTGTTGCTATTAATCTCTTACTGTGCCTAACCTACAAATGAAACTTCATCGTACGTATGTATGCATAGAAAAAACGCTTTACATAAGCATACACACAACCAGGGTTCAGCACTATCCGTGGTCACAGGCGTCCACAGGGGGTCCTGGAAGGTATCCCCTATGTATAAGAGGGGAATGCCACATTCGAAAGAAATGAGGAGCTCCTACTAATCAATTAGCAAAGACAAACAGAAAAATAAACCCCAGCTCAAAGTGAACAAAAGAAAAGCTATGTTAGATAGATATATAAAAATGTGTTCGAACTTAATAGCAATTAGGTGAAAGCAAACAGAACCAAGGTGAGACAGTGTTCTCACCTCATCACATGGGCCGAAGCAGCTGACCGAAGCGAAGTGCTGAAGCTGTGGCAGAGCGGCGAGCACTCGCACGCAGGCTCCAGACAGTGGGAATGGGCCCGGCTGCTTCGAAACCAGTCCAGGGCTGCCCAATAGACCCGACGAGGCTTGAGAGTTAGCTTGTGTTTAAAGGTACATACTGAAACTGTAATACAAATCAAGGCAATATCCCCAAATTCAGAATAGTGATTGCTCACAGGAGAGAGGAAAAGATGGACGAGACTAACAGGAAGGGATACACGGGGGACTTCACCTGCACTATGTCCTGTCTCTGAAGCTGGGTGGTGGATAGTGGATTGATAGCTATGATAATGGATTGGAGGATGATTGATAGATAGATAGATAGATAGATAGACAAGTGGATAAAGTATTTCAATGAAAAAAACTTAAGGAAACCAGTTATTTTTTAATTAGAAAGATTTGAGCATGTTTATGGCAAAGATTAAAGAATGGATAGAAGAATATCAAAGTTGGAGGACTCACACTTCCCAATTTCAAAACTTACTACAAAGCTACAGGAATCTAAATAGCACGGCACTAAGCATGAGGACAGAAATATAGAACACTGGAATAGAATCAAGAGTTCAGAAATAAACCCATACATTTATGGCTCATTGATTTTCAACAGGAGTGCCAAGATCTTTCAATGAGGAATGAATATTTTCTTCAACAAAAGTTCTGGGACAATAGGATGTGCATGTGCAAAAGGTTGAGAATGGACCTCTACCTCATATCACATACACAAGTCACCACAAAATGGGTCGAAGGCCTAAATATAAGAGCTAAAATCACAAAACACCTAGAAGAAAACAGGAATAAATCTTCTTGAACTCAGATTTGGCAATGGATTCTTAGATATGAGACCAAAAGCTGTTGGAAGAGAAACAAAAGAATGGAAAATTAGACTATATCAAAATTAAAAATGTTCGTGCTTCAAAGAACATTATAAACAAAATTAAAAGAAAACATACATAACTGAATAAAATTCTTACAAATCATACATATGATAAGGACCTAGTATTCAGAATATACAGAGATCTGTTAAAACGGAACTACAAAAAGATAAACAATCAAATTCTAAAAATGGGCAAAGGACTTGAACAGATATTTTTCCAAAGAAAATATAAGAATAGCTAACAAGTAAATGAAAAGATGTTTAACGTTATAAGTCATTCAGGAAATGAAAATTTAAACCACAATGAGGTACCACTCCACACCTACTAGGATGGCAATAAAACAAAACAATACCACACAAAGCAAACAGAAAGAAAAAAAAAAAAACACTGGCAAGGTAATGGAGAAATTGAACCTTCATATATTGCAGGTTGGCCAGAAAAATGGCTTAGTTGTTGAGGAAGACAGTTTGGTACTTCCTCAAAACATTAAATATAGTATTATCGTATGACTCAGCAGTTCCACTCCTAGATATATATCCAAAAGAACCGAAAAAAAGGACTAAAAAAAGTATATGTACAATCATGTTTACAGCAGCACTGTTCGCAAGAGCCAAAACATAGAAGTAGACTATATGCCCATCAATTAACGAATGGGTAGACAGATTGTGGCATATGCACACAATGAAATATTATTCACCCATGTAAAGCACTGAAGTACTGATACATGCTAAGATGTGGATATACATCCAAAACATTATGCCAGGCAAAAGAATTCAGAAACAAAAGGTCACATACTGTAAGACTCCATTTATATGAAATCATAACAGATAAATCCATAGAGACAAAACACTGAATGTGGCTGCCAAGCACTGGGGGAAAGAGAACAGAAAGAAACTGCTTAAAGGATAAAATGTTTCCCTTTGGAATAATGGGAACAGAAAGACCAGGTAGAGGGAGTGACGGTACAACATCATAAATGTACTAGCATGCCACTGAATTGTTCACTTCAAAATGGTTAATCTGATGTTATGTGAATTACACCTCAATAAATATTTAAACAAAAATTTTACAAAATCAATTGAAGAGAACATATGCAGCAAGAAAATAAGGATGAGGAATGCAGTCAGATTCTAAGGGAGTGTAGGCATGAAGTCCAGAGCCAGTGTTACCTAGGCTTGGCAAAGAAGAGAAACTGTGTGAAAATGTATGGAAATCCTATGACGGAGAAGAGAGAAATTGAGAGTTCACTTAAGGTGGCTGAGATGTTCTCAGTAAAATATAAAGTGCACATGTTAAGAGCACAAAGTGTAACGTGAGGTAGGACGATAAACAAAAAAGACACAGTTTATATCCCAGGACCCTTTCGAGTGCCCTCAGGAAGCAGACAAAGCTAAAACCTTTGGGGCACATGTGCAACTACACTAGTAACCAGAGAAAGGGAAACCAACACAACACCAGTACAACATTTTTCCTCTTGAATGCAAAGAGAAAAGATATCAATAGTGATCAGGGTTGAGGGTGTGGGAAAAGAGGTACTTTCAAATACCGCAGGTGCTTTTTCCAGTGTGTATCTGGTAATACCATCAACCATGGAGGAGAAAAAGCCAGAATTCCAATTCTAAAAACTTATCCCGGGTCAGTACTAAGCAAGTGTGCAAGGACACATGTATAAAGATTGTTTATTGTCAACAACACATCAATACAAAAATGCCAAAAAGACTCATGAACAATGGCCATGTGGCCATTAACAATGATGGCTGAGATAGATATTTGGTAATATGAAAGACACTCATGTCAAATTTCTTGTGAAATGCATAATACAAAAAAATTCAAAGTATAATTCTATTTTTATAAAAAATATGTTTTACACATATAATTAAGTATATCTAATAATTATACATCTGCATATTTTTAAAGTTTTACCTAAGTGACAACAGAATTACTTTTTCATACTTTATTTTCTTAATCTTTCAATGATTACAGTGTGCTTTTATATCAGGAAAAAAATCCTGCCATTTTATCCATTTCGAAAAGGGAAAAGGGACAGAGGCTAAGTAAATATTTGAACTGATATCCCTGTTTTGACAGCTTGAAAATAAGTCCCCAGGAGAAAACACAAGGCAAAACCTGCCCATGGGGCAGACGCATATTTGTTTGCTTTCCCGAAAAAGCACTAAAAGGTCTGACAGTAACTTAAAGGAAGGGAAGATAGTTAAGAGAATAAAGGAAAGGATGGGAGAAAGAACAAGGGTAAGAGAGAAGAAGAAAGGAAAGGAGCTGGAGTTTGCCAGGTCTCACATGGCCTCAACTGGTTGTTTACCTCAAAAACTCACAGTGCTTAATACTGATTAATAAAGTCGGCGGATTCAATACGCAGTTGAGCCAATACACCCACACTTTTCTGGCACCACACTGTTATATCACACAATTCTTTCACCTGGAGTGTCTTCACAATCCGACCTGGAGTCAGACATAAGCCTGACTCTGATTATACCACAAATCCCTGGACAAGTAGACAAAAGAGCTAACACAGCACTCTGAAAAGTAAACAGACAAATTGTGATTGAGAGTGAAAGCTTGAAGAAGTAAAAACACGGGATGAATTGTACGGCATTTGTTTTCTCACATCCTTTTGCCCCAAATATGGGTCCCAGGTGCCGAGCTGCACTACATCAATGAGAAACCTGTTTTTCTGCACACAGGTAAGGGGCTTCTGTAAGTCGGGAGTAGACAACTCTTCCCCCAAAACATGCCCCAATTCTACCTGCACAAGTATCAACCTAACCCCTGAGCTACACGTGCAGAGTGCAGGCTCAAACCAGCACAGCAGACTGAGGAAATTGAACTGACATGTGTAATATTCACGCAAGTTTCAAACTAACCTCTGAAATACATCTGTGAGGACAGATACAAATCAGCACAGCAAAGACTTACACTGAGATCTGCATTCTTTGCCCACAGGAAGCAAGTCAGAACCTAAGGTCTCAACCTCACCAGGTTGATCATCTAATAAAAGAAAATATCCACAGTTACCACAGGATTATATTAAGATACAGTGTACACAACTTACGATGGACAACTTCCAGCATACAACCTAAAACTAACAAAGAGCAAGGGAAATGTGACCAGCTCTTAATGGCAGTCTATCTTGAGATGAGCCAGATGTTGGAACTATCAGAGATTCTAAAGTAACCATTGTAACCACGCTCCATGAGGTTAAAAAGGTAACCACATGTTTGAGAAAAATGAAAATATAGAAAGTGTTATCATAGAATAGGAACAACAACAAAAAGTAACAAAATACCATTTTTCAAACTAAAAAAAATCTGAAATTAATTAAAATGTATTTGATGACCGAGGCAGCAAAGTAGAAAGGAGGAAAGAATCACTGAACGTGAACATGGGTCAACAGAAATTATCAGATATGAATAACAGAGAAAAAAGATAGACAAAAAATGAGCCACATCTTGGGATCTTCGGGATAAAATTTACAAATCCAATATGGTTGGAATTTGAGTTCCAGAAGCACAGGAGGAAGAAATTGAAACAGCAAAGTTATCTAAAGAAATAATGATGAGAAACTTACTAAGCTGGTGAAAGACATAAATTTACAGATTCAAGCTCAGTGAACCCAAAACAGATTAACTCAAAGAAAACCATATTAAACATGTCAAAACAGACTGACAAAAACAAAGATAATGAAAAAAATCTAGAAAGTAGCTAGAGAAAGATAAGACATTACATACAGGAGAACAGTAAATGAAATGATTATGAGATTCTCTACAGAAATCATAGAGGCAGAAGACAATGTAACAATATTTTTAAATTGTTGAGAAAAAAGATTTATTGATCCAGAATTCTATACTCAACAAAAATATCCTTTATAATGAAAGGTAAATACAGACACTCTAGGACCACCAGCAGACATGTTCCGTAAGAACGCCAAGTTTTCCATACTGAAAGGAAAAAAACAGCAAAAGGAAACATGAATCTTTAGGAATAAAGGAAGAACAAGAGAAATGATAAACAACCAGGCAAATATAAAAGAATGCTGTTTTTCTCTTAAGTTATCTAAAATGCATACAACTATTTAAAGCAAAAAGTTTTAAAAGCGAATGGCGCAGTTTCCAATGTTCATAGACATAATATAGTTAACTTAAACAACATACAGTAACCAAGGAGGGGGTAGGTAAGGCTAGAATGTGTATTTTAATATAAATTAAACAGACTTCCAGAAGAAGAAAATTACCAGAGATAAATATGGATATTTCACGATGATAATTGTGTTCAGGGCTGAACACAATTCAATTACATTGATCTATTTAACATTTATAGGCCATTCTACCCCTGGGTTTTCTTCTCGAGAGAAATACAAACATATGTCCACACAAAGACTTGTATACAAATATTCATGGCAGCTTAATTTATAATAGCCCCAAACTGAAAACAACCTAAATGTCCATCAATAAGTGAGTGGATAAACAAACTGGGGTATATTTATACAAGGGAACAATACTCAAAACAAAAAGGAAAGATTTGACACATACAACATTGACAGATACACACAACGATATTAACATCTCAAAATCACTATGCGGAGGAAATTAAATGAAGTATAAGGAACATATGCCGTATGACTCATTCACATAAAACTAGAAAATCCAAAGTAACTTATAATGACAGAGTTAGATCAGTGATTGCCTGGAGACGGGCAGAGATAAGAAAAGGGTACAAGGACACTTTGGCTGGGTGAAAGTGCTTATTAACTTGATTACGTGACGGTCTTGCAGGTACGTACAGATGTCAAAAATGGATCAAACTGTACACTTTAAATACGTCTAGTTCATTATACTTTAATTGTACCCCAGTATTAAGGAAGATATTCTACCTATCCTAAAGACAGAGTTTTTGAGGCATTTCTTTAACGTGCACATCTTGGTCCCCCTCCCAGACCTACAGAACCTGACGCTCTGTCAACAGACATTTCACACCATCTACCCAGGTGACTGAGTACTAGACGCACATCTGACCACCACTGTTTGAGATCCAGTTCAAACGCCACCTCCTCCATGATGCCTCCACTGATTTTACTGAGAGTTCCCTCTTCTCATCTCCCAACACTCCATCTCAAGAATGGCACTTACGCTACCATGCTTTAATTACAGGCTTGCCTTCCCTACTACACTTGAGGTTTTACAGAGAAAAATCACATCTATCAATTTTTGTTCCTTTTTTTTTCTGGCACAGTGCCTCACACATACACAAGATGCTAAGTAAGGGAATGGCACGTCTGCTTATAAGTAACACAAAGCTGGTACGGTCTTGGTTCATGCCATCTAAAAGTTTACCAACATAGATCATTAACACTGAATCGCATAAATGTATCCAGAGGCTGTAGAGATTAGCTACCGAACAGAGGAACAGACTGTAAATAGATGTACACTTACATGGGAAAGAAGCATTAGGTATGCCAACTGGGCACCCAAGCAAAGACAAAGTATACAACGCTTCACAAACAGGAACCTAACTGATTCTGGGGCTCACCCCCCAAATATCCCTATGAACCATCTTCCAACCTGAATGCGGCCAGGACAACGCTTGGTACTTCTTCAACCCCTCACTCCTCCCCTTCTGCCCACTGTCCTCTACCACAAATGCCGTATGGTGCTGTCATCATTCGTTTTTATGCCTGTGTGTGCTGTGCTGTTTTCAAAGTCAAAGACGCTTATTTGCTTTTCTATAGCCTTAGAAGGAATTCAAAACATACTTGACAAACAAATGAACAAAATAAAAAATGACTGTTCAAAACTCAAAAACTGTTCATGTACATATTTACAAGTTTCCCCCTCAAAGAGTCAATTTTTAAATTTGAAAGAAGAGGTAAGGAAGGTGATTCCATTTTTTAAAAGTTATTTTCCACTACAGAGCCTTTCCTACCTCTGCCCCTGGCCTATGTACGATCTTCTAAATTCCACAGGGGCTCAATAAATAAATTCCTTCCTGGCACAATCACGACCCATAATCACCCCTGGTGACGGTTTTAGATGTTCATGCTCCACATGCCATCTGAAAAGACATTAGCAGCCTGAGTCAACCCAGTCAGAAATAAGTGTGCAATATTCAGGGAACACAACACCTTACTGTCCTCAAAAAAATCTCCTCAAATGAAAAATCAATCACATCAGGAAAACAGTCACCACCCACCTCATAATAATGAAATCTAAGAGTCTGAAAGCAATGGTAAAGACACTGTAGCTCAAAGAAGAATTAAAGTAAAATTCTATAAGCTATTGGGAAGAGCCTTATCTTATTTTGTACACAAAAAACACATATGCCATAATCAACTTAATTCTGCAAGGAAACGTTTTCACTGACTATCCAAACAGCAACCAAATCTCACGCACTCTACCCCAGGAGACGATACACAGGGCAGCATCGCCCTTCTTCAGGGTAACAAATACCTACAGCACAGAGTCTCGTTCACGGTTGTTTGTTTCATTTGGTTGCAGTTCTTCATTCTATGTGAGAATATATTTGAAAGGAATTTCTAGCCCCTTGCTATTCAGGTAGCACAACATCGTAACTCACTGTGGTCCCAAAGACTTGGACGAGTCACATTACTACTGTCTAGCTATTTGATCCCGGCCACCTTTCTCAGGCTCTGTAAAACAGGGATAATGACAGCTCTACCTCAGAGCCGTGTTATCAAGATTAAATAAAAGAAAGCATCTAAAGTAGTTAATGAGATGCTGGCATACAGCACCTCTAAGAATTTTAAAGAATCTACAACCATCAACTTCACTGTTTCTTGGATGTTCTATTTTAAAAAGAAGGTGATGGGAGGGGAGAGGAGGGAAGAAAATATAGGAGAATTAAAGGAATGAATTGCACATAATCTTCTCTGGGCCGTGGAAACTCAGAAATAAGAAAATAAGCTGCAATTACAAATACTGTCTGGGGTTAGTGACTTGTGGGCACACAGTTTAAAGGTTTAACTATATATGTCAACACATATTTGAGTCTGAGCACACAGAGCACAGCTTTGTCATAATAACTTCAAGTTCAAATAGCAAAGCCTACACAGAATTTTTTCTAAAATCATTTATTCTTCCTTTTCTTTAGTTTCTCTCTCGCTCACAAGATATTTAATTTAAATTTGATGTGTATCATTTCCCAGCAACTTAAAGCATATTCTACCAACACTGTGAATCTCTCAAACATATTTTCATCTTAGATGTCTTCTTTTTTCTCTCTTTTTTTTTGGTTACTTTGCCATTTCCTTCAAGAATACCTGACATGCTGATCTAATTATAGAATAGCAGTCTCATTAATGTGCAATAATGACTTGGAACCTGTTTCAGACAACTATACTCAGCAAATTACTATGTGAATAAACCTCACAGAAACCAATCAGTGATACTGGACAATTATTAGGAAGCACCACTCCAAGTGACAATACATAAGATGCTCATCCCCTGATTTACTTTCTTAGCTCTGGCCCCTGACACCAAGCACTCCTGGGAGAACACCGCCACAGATTCCTTCAAACCTTTTGTTCATAAAACAAAATGGTCCCGTTCATTTATTTTTGCTTTTACTTCTCTTGCCTTTGAAGTCAAATTCATAAAGTCCTCTCTCAGGCCAACATCCATAAGTAAGGTCCATACTAAACTATGGACCGTATTGTTTCAGGTCTTACATTTAGGTCTTTGATCCAACAGATATGAGACAAGATACTCACCTTCACTAGCTATTGGGGAAATGCAAATCAAAACTACAATGAGATACCACCTCATACCTATAGATGGGCTACTGTCAACAAGAAAATTAATAACAAGAGTTGGAAAGGTTGTGGAGAAAAAGGAACCCTTGTTCACGCTGGTGGGAGTATAAACTGGTACAGCCACTATGGAAAACAGTCTGGTGGTTCCTCAAAAATTTAAGAATAGAGTTACCGTATGACCCAGCAACCCCTTTTCTGGGCATCTACCCCAAAATTTTGAAAACATTCATTCCTAAAGATTCAGAGGTGGGCAAAGCAGATTTACAGTTGTTTGCATGGAAAAATATATGATACAAAAATAAATAGTAATTCAAGAATAAACTCTGTTTCACTTTCAGCTGTAAACCTTCTTTTGCCCACCCCTGTATATGCACCCCTATGTTCACTGCAGTATTATTCACAGTGCCCAAGACATGGAAACAACCAAAAAGTCCTTCAATAGATGGCTAAATAAAGAAGATGTGGTACATATATACAATGGAATATTATCCATAAGAAAAGATTGAAATGCTCCTGTTTGTGACAACATGAGTAGACCTCGAGAAAAATCATGCGAAGTGGAATAAGTCAGACAGAAAAAGCCAAGAACCATATGATTTCACTCATATGTGGGAAATAAAACTGAAAGCTACAAATAAATAAACAAGACAAAATAACCAGCAGAACTTCTTAGACACAGAGAACAGCATGGTGCTGACCAGCGGGGAAGTGGGGAGGAGGAGAAATAGTAAAGGGCAAAGGAGGTCGAAGACGTGGTGACCAAAGGAGACTTGACTTTGGGTGGTGAGCACACAATATACTACACAGACGGTGTATTACAGAACCATACACTTGAAACTTGTAGAATTTTATTAACCAATGTCACCCCAACACATTTAATTTAAACAATAAAAATGAGAAACAAAAATGAAAGCAAAAATAATAAATAAAATAAAATAAAAACAGAAGCATTTGAAGTCAGTTTCTACTCAAGAAGAGATTACTGTGGTTTTCGGACCATAAGACGCATCTAGGTTTTAGAAGAGGAAAATAGGAAAAAAATTTTGAAGCAAAAAATGTGGTAAAATATTTAATAACATAAATAACACAATACTTCACCAATGTAAATGTAAAGCTACATTCGGACTATAAGATGCACCCCTCTTTTCCTCCCAAATTTGGGGGGAAAGGACATCTTATAGTCTGAAAAATGTGGTAAATCTTTCATAGTTGCTCCCAATAGTTTTTGTTTTCTATTAAGACATGCACACATCTGTTAAGCTGATTTTTCATTTCTTAGCACTCCTAAGTTTCCTGTTCCCTCTAAAATCAATTACTCAATCTAGAATCAGAGATACTGAGATGACTAAGATCAGAGATAATCTAGTTCCAATTGGCCATATATAAATAATTTCTGTGATAAGCACAACAAGCTCTGTTTACATATTTCCTGTTAAGGGGACTCCCTGTTGATAAATACTTCTCAACATTTGAAAACGTTTTTCAACTATCAATTAATTCTTACTGAATGTTTACCATGTGCCAGACCCTGTGCTAAGCATGTCATATGTAGCACCTACATTAATCCTCATACTACAACCTTGAGGGAGTGTTCCCATTTTAACTATGGACCCATCAAGACTCTCAGAGGTTAAACAACTTGTATGAAGACACACAGCTGTCAACAGACAGAACCCAAGCTCAGGCCATAAAACTTCTACTCACAGGCCTTAATTTGCAACCTCTGTGGTCCCTCTTCTCTAATACAGATCAACAAGTATTTGAAAACTATCTCCAAGAAGCATTTGGCAGTGTGCTGGACTTTCCCCAAAGCCTTCCTGGAAAAAACAGAGAGGCATCTGAGGGCGGATTGAGTCCAGGCTGTGCAGATGGAGGCTACCCACGAGTGAGAAGGGAGGGCTGGGTCTCCAGTCTCCCAGGCCAGACAACCCAGAGTCCTGCACTTTCGCTGCCACCGCATCTCCTCCGTCGCGCCCCACCCTTCTTCTCTAACTCACGGCCTTACCTACAGTCTGTGCAGCATCCTTAGTCACCAAGACGGACTACTCCTCTGCGTTCACCTGCAGGAAGCCCTGTGACCAACCCTGAGCCAGAGTCACTGCCCTCCACCACACAGAGCAAATGTCCTTCTACAGGAGCTGGGTAGGGGACAAGGGGGACAGTGCACTTGGAAAAGGGCATCACTTCCTGCTCCCCTGCTCTTCTGACTGCTTGCTTGCACGACCAGCCTCTGCTCAAATCTCAAATGACCTCCCGAGGAGGATTTATACTCTGAAAAAATGTTAGAGATTCAGATAGTGGCTTTCTAAATGTTTTGTTTATTTGTAATATAAAGACTCTTCTAAACCATTTTAACTAGGGGTTGTTGATAAATGACTTATCACTCTGAAACATTCTTATATTTTTGATACCCAGGTATTTAGGCACTATTCCATCTTACAAAAATCCCTATCTGTACTGATTTTTAGATGACTTCAAATCTGCTTCTAATGATACTTCATTAGAGCTTAAGACTGGCAAAGGTGAACAGGTGACAATAACTCTGCCAAATATAAAAGTAAAGATTAGTATATACTAAGATTAAAGAGATATTTTGCAAGATTTCCAATAAATAAGTTAATTTATATATATATATTTTTTTACTTCGTTGACTTAGGAGTTTGGGAGGGGTCTGGGTTTTTTTGTTTTTTTAAATTTAAGTATATATGACTTTTTTTAAAAAAACCTCACAGCTCTGAACTTAAGTTTAGAAACAATCATTTTCAGTAAGCAACGGTCCTGCAGAGAAGAGCTGGAAAGATCTTTCTCAAGTACCTACAGATGTAGATAGAATTTATACAGAGACCAGTCTTCTGACTTGTCTTCCATCAGGCAGCACTACCAACACTGAGGGCCTCAAACAACTACACATTATATACCTTAGTATTCTCATACTGCATTTTATTGTATGTATGATATATCTGCAATATGAACGGAAAAGGATTATACATTGGCTTTGTTCTTAAATAGTTCAGAAGACAAATGACATTCATGTGACATGCACCAAAACCAGTGGGGTAATTAAAAAGCAACACACCAACAAATACGAAACAGCAAAGTACAAATCCAACAACTAAGTGCTACCAAGAAAAATCTCCGAAACAAAGAACCATTACAAAGTTCAGTGGGAGAGATTGAGTTCTTCCAGAGTTACTGTAAGTGTCAGAGAAACTCTGGAAGGCACTAAGAGGAAAGAGGGTGGGTCTATCCCTATAAGAACATGCAAAGGAATATGTAAATAAGTATGTAGATGAGGTTAAGTGAGAGGAGATTGCTTTTTAAGAGAGCCTGTAAACAAAAAGTTGGATTCTTTTCTACCTGAATTTACTAATTGCTGTTCCATCACTCCACAGCCGAGGACTTCCAGCCATTCTCCACGGAAGCTGATCTCCATCTCGAAGGAAGGGTGAGTGAAAGGGAAGTAGCAGTCTACCCATCGAACGTCCAGATCTGCAAAGATGCCAAATAAGAACAGTGTCAGAAGGCACTCTACCCTCTCTTGTGAGCAAATTTACCCTTCACCTGATGACCCAGTTTCTACACTCTGAGTAAAATAAATAGCAAACAAATTAATTCGCAACATGATAGGGGCAGGCAATAAATCTTAAGACTTGTAAAAAACTGGGCATGTCTTTTTCAATATGAAAATCACTTTGTGCAGTTCCAGGACCCTCTAAAACTGAATCAATCACCTGTTAAATCCCTGAAACTACCTGGCAGAAGAAAAATCAGATCAAGATCATGGGAAAGCAAGTAATTATTCTACTAGTTTCTTTAAGTGAAAATGGCATCTTTTCAGAGTTAAAGAAAAAATATTTTATTATATTGTTCTTCAAACTTGCATATCAACAATATGACCAATTTAGAATAATCAACTTTCACTTCTCTAAATATTAATTTTTTAACTAAGTTTATGAGAGCTAATAAAATATTAAAATAAGATCAGCTAAATTTAAGTAAAACATTTAAAAAGTCAAAACTTCTTTTCTACAGATGATTGATAAACATACTTTTAAAGAAACAAAGTACATGCTAAATGCTAGAATAAATTTCTCAGTAAGCAATCGTAAGTATGGTACTTGTAAACAATGATAGTATTATTTAACAAAGGAAAAGGCTAATGAACTCAAAACAAAGCCTGCGAAGCACAGAGGTTACTAAAAGCAGAGAAACCAGACGAGACGGTTTAGTTACTAAGTGACCCCTTAGTAACTAGATGGCCCACCACTGCGAGGAGCACACAGAAAAGTGGGCGCGGGGCAAATCACCAGTGGTCTCCACCCCACATTCCCTTCTCTCCACGAAATGATCTTTCTCTTCTGTGAGGCAACACTCCTGAATGTCCTCATCCATGGCAACACGCCCTTTTGTGAATTTAAAATACTGTTTCCTCATCCAAGAATATTTGCATTTTAAACCTAATGGGGATCAGAATGTGAAAAAAACAGAAATAATACCAAAAACTGCTTCCATTTACTGAGCACTTACTGTGCCTCTATCCTCTCATTTCACAGACAGGGAGAAAAACTATTAGAAAGACCGAGTGTGCTGCCCAAAGGCTCACAGGCAGCAGGTGACTAAGCTACACCCAGGTCAGCCTCACTCCAAACTTCCTACTCTTGACAATTAAAACATTTCCCTGCCCATCACAAAAGATATTTCAAGAATCCAAAATCAGGTGAGAATGAAATTATGAGACACAGAGACCTTTCCTATGCCCCAAATTATTTTGCAGAAGGTAGATTTTCCTTTCATTGTTCTATTTTAGTTGCATTTACTTTCCCATTTCCCTGCTGTCTAAGGCAAGTGAATAACTAATTTCTGTTTATAATAGCAATACAATATTTCCCCCTTTTACCATGCATGTATCATAATAGACAAATATTAAACTACACATTTAGCGTAGAATTTACTGAATGTTGACATATGTGTACATTCATGAAACTGTCACAATAAATACAGTGAACCTATCCATCACCCCCCAAAGTACCCTTACCCTTCCACATACCCTTACCCTTCCCTTATAACTGAAGATATCTCTACCCTTCCATAATCCCACATACCCTTCCATAATCCCACCTGCCTGCCCATCACCCCTCCCTCTCTCTTCTCCTCATCCTCATTGTCCCCAGTCGACCACTGATCTTCTTTCTGTCACTACACATGAGTTTGCATTTCCTAAAATTTATAAAAGTGGAACCATATGGAATGTACTCGTTTTTCGTCTGGCTTCCCTCATCCCACATAATTAAGATTCACCTATGTTGTTGTACATATCGACAGTTCATTCCTTTTCATTACTGAGCAGGTTTTGCCAGCACTTCTTTCTAATTGGGGAAAACAGCAGGCCCTGTTGCAGGCCAATGGGAGAATGTCTGCAGGTCCCCCAAGTCACCCAGACTTTTCTATACAGACGGCCTAGGTGCAGAGCCGTTGCTGACTCACAATTGCAGTCTGGGAAGAAAGTATCTGTACACCTGTGTGACAGTCCACGTTTGGGACCAATAATCCCCCGCCATTATTCTTACTAAAAATCTGCAGAGACAATCCTGCTGGCGAACAGAAATGTGTGATGCACTGGGATACATAACTGAGTGCAGAAGGACCGGCACACGAAACGATTTTCATCATTCTTTCTGGTAACTCTTGGCAGGTAATTAAAAATCATATTCTGAAGGCAATTTACAAAAATGAGTTTTGTGTACATGGCTTTTTATACTTAGCTCAAATTTCACCAAAAGCAAGAGGAGGACTCAGGGTTTAACATGATGGTTTTGTCATCACGTAATTCAGCATCACCTAAGTGCCTGAAACATAGGTGAGCACAACAAAAATTAATTTTCTTTATATGTCCTTATTGTATTCTTTTGGACCCTCTAAATAAAATAGCATAGCTTATATAGCTTTATCTCACACTTGTAAAACTTTAAGTTTCCCCTAGTCAAAGAAAAACAATTTGAGACTTTAACAAGCCCTCAAACTAATCACAAGTGTTTATCACAGCAGTCCTCTTCTCAGTGTCTACTAAGACCAAACTAAACCCCTACTGCACAGTCTGGGGAGGCTGAACCTCCCGGAAACAGGACGCATCTGAGCGGTCCGCACATCAACAAAGCACAAGCACCGAAGTGAGAAGTGACATGATGATCTCACCCCTGCTCCAGAAACCTTCTTTTACTGAAGGGCTTTTTCTTTACCACTTATAAAACTAGAAAAAATTGTAGCTTTGGATTAAAACTTTTAAATACTGAATAAATTCTTAAGATAAATTTCCCATGTGTTGGTTGCATGAACCCTTGCTCCTCTTTGGGTTAGGGCCTCTGCCCCCATGGCCCTTGCTTTCATCCTCTATGACCCTACAGGTGGCTCGCTCAGTAGCACTGAAAGGTTCATTGTTCCACCCTGACAAGTACACCCAGAAAAGCAGGAAAAGGCAGGGAAGTCAGACAAAGATTTTCAGGATGCATGAAGGTGGTTAATATTAATGATCTGCGGAATAGAATTCATTGACAATATCACAGAAAGTAAGACAGAAAACACAGCTTGTCAAAAGTTTTGTCTAAGAAAACTGGGAAGTTTTTAACTCTTTTCACTTCCTCAGATGTTCTGCTAAAAGTTTCCATTTTAAATCTATATGACCCTGCAATGAATGTCAAATCCATAAACCATCTATTATCTTTGTTCTACTACTTTAGAGATATCTTCAGTTCTTAAATTCTGCTTTCTTCACATAAACAGGCAAAAGCCAAAATTCCATTTTTGAGAAGCATGTGTATCAATTTCAAATATAAGTCGTAATTATTTCTAAGCCAACTATATTAATGTGTAATTTTTGCCAAAGACCAATTCTTTTATAAATTCTAACAATTTAAATTTCAGTTACATTGACACATTAACAGCAATTTTTTAAAAAAAATCTCTGGTCATGGAATTATTTATATTTTTTATATTATCACCAAAATATACTTTCATCTTGTTTTCATCCTATAACCTCAATACAGTAAGAATAATTATAGCAGGTTAAAAAGCTTCTTGATATACATCTTGTATTAAAAGATATGATACTGAATAATCAGCTCAAAACTCTATTGAGTATGGTTTATTTCAGATGCGAAATATCAGGAGTCAGTAAAAAAAAATCCACTAAAAATATGTATTTTGTGTAATACATTAACAGAGGGGAGTTTTTTACAAACATGTCCAACTATGGATTCATTATGAATTAGACTAACCTCTTATTGAGGTAATAGAGGAAAAATTAAACACACATGTATTATATATATCTAATGAAAAATAATGTCAAAGTGCTTTCTTTTGTTTTTTTGTTTGGACATAAAAATTTATTAAACCATATTCACAAATGAAGCTCAGAGCTTTGTAAAAATTGCCTTAGAACTCTGTGAGGTTACAGCCAAGAACCTAGAGCCAAGTAGAAGGAAAAGCACCTTAGAACAAACCAAACCTAGATTCACATCTCGGATTTCTACCTTTTTTCCTATAAAACCATGGAAAGGTTCATTGAACTCTCTGAGCCCCTGCTGCCTCATTCCCCACTGGGCACAATGACACCTATTCCACCAGTAGTCCTGAGTGAAGAACCCACAGGAGCCCGCTTTTTCTCCGAGATCCTCTTCAGAGTTTGGGGATTGTCTCTGCTTTTTCTCCCAGGTGAAGACGCTGAATTTGTTCAAGAATGAGGAACGGCCACAAGAAGCATTTCCTCAGTTGGGACCTCAAAAATGATTAGTGGAAATTCCTTCAGGATAGCAATATGAGCCCAAACTGAAGAGGTGTATAGGAACTCCACTTTGACAGGACACTACCTGCCCCTACCTGCCACAGAAAATCAGGGGCCAGGAAAGGCAGCACCGCATCTTGTCCACTCCATGTACCAGCCTCTGGACTTCCTGACCCTTGGAAGACCAATCAGGCACATAATACAGGGGCATGTCTGAGTGTGTGTGTGTGTGTGAGTGGCAGAGGCTGCAGGAGTTGGGAGGGCTCTTCCCACCACTCCCTCACTCCTATGCAATGTTGCCGTGCCTAAGCACTCTCACACATTATAAATATTGAATAGATGTCATTCCATCTGACCTCCAACTCACCTTCGTGATAGGTCTTATACAAACATAATATAACATTTCATTTCCCTGACTCACTGACACACTGAGGGACCCTTCCTCTGTTTCCCAATAACCCTTATATTTAAAGACGGGACTTCACTATCAGAAGTACCTCCCAGAGTTGTGAAAGGTTGATGGTCCAAACTATAGCATACACCGGTAATTTTAGATATTCTACCAAGTATACTCTCCGCTGAAGCAGAAAGCCTTGAAAATTGACTATACAAATACACAATTAATCACTGCTATTGCGCATCCAATTTTTAACAGGTCTTCTCTCCACTAGCATCAAAGAAATAGGAGAATGTGGCGCCCTGATCCCAGTACTGCTACTTGTGCTTTCTGCAAAAAGGATACATGTCACTGTATATATAATAATAGGGAACCAGTGCGAAGCCCCACTTCCCTATCTCTGTCCCACCCCTCTCCTCCTGGACCTTTATGGGTAAACTTCTGGAGTTTCCTTTTTATTGACAGATGTAAGCAAATGCAAACATGTAGCTCTGTTCTCCGTCCTTTCTGAGACACAGGATAGCGTACTCTGCATGTTATTCTGCACCACGCTCTTCTTCACTCAGTGACGTGTTCTAGAGGCCTCTTCAGCCAAGTACATACGGCATCTCCTCGTTCACGTTCCGACTCCTGCGTGGTGTTCCATCGGGTGGCTATGCCATGCTCACAGAAGAAGTCCTTACTGACACATATTTGGACTACATCCAAGTACTTTGCTATGAAAAATGATGCTGCCACAGAGTAGCCTGACGTGTCAAAGAGTAAATGCTTTTGTAATTTTAATAAACATTGCCAAATTGTCTTCGATAGAAGTTGTAGAATTTTATACTCCCATCACAAAGGGAGCACAGGCCACACGACTAATTGGTAAGAAAGTCAAACCAGAGCGCAGGCCCCAGGTGAAGATTCAGTGCTCTGCTGATAAAAGGCCGCCCAGCTTTACCTCCACACACAGCTCCCCCTTATGCAGTAACTGAGCACCACAGACAAGATTCCCAGGGTCCCGCTGTCTTCTTCGTCCTTGCTGTCTTTCTGCATCTCCTGCCTCGGCTCCAGCACAGGAAATGAGTACCTGGCATGACTGGCAGTCATGAGGAAGAGGAGGTACGTCATAGGCCTGAGGCACCCACGGGGGGCTATGAACACTGACTCCATTTCCAAGGCCCACCTCACAAGTAGCATAAAGTCATTCACAACTAACAATTCATTCCCCGCCCACGGGCCTTACGAACCTGGCAATGTCACCACTGTGACTCTTTAGTGTGCCATACATATCCGATGCATCCGCACAGCCGCCTACCCTTGAGTCCAGTACTGCAGACTTCTAAGAGGAATGAAGTCATTCCAAGTACAAAGTTAATGCTAAATACCATCTTTTCCCTCTCATAGTGGGAAAGAGGGTAATAAAATCTTCTTGTGTGGGACTTCCATAGCACATGGTAGAAATTAGCAATATTTCAGCCACAATGACTTCCTCTGCTAAGATATACACAAAGTAATGGGGGGGGGAGGGGGAGGGGGGAGAAAAGGCCAGCAAATTCTCTCGCCCTTGGCAATATTGAAACTGGTGCCACAGTTTAGTCCTCTGATGTGTTAAAGCATTGTTCCAGGCTGTTGTCCTAGGACTCCCACACACAGGAATCTTTTTGATTAAGGCTTGGATCGTAAGATATTATCATATCTCCACCTCACAATGGGGTTAGAAATGGAGTGTAGCACAATTTAATAGCCCCTCATTAGAAATCTGGGTGTGGCGTCCAAGGCACTAAGATATGAAAGGCTGACATTAACAATGCATGGTAATTATCACTGTTCCCATCTTACAGATTAAGGAACTATGGCTGAAACAGCTTATGTATCTAATCTAAGTTTACACAGCTAGCAAACATCAAGATCAGAATTCAAAACCAGGCATGTCAGAAAACAAAGCCCTAGGCTGCCCTCCACTGGAACAGACAATGGAAAGTAAAAGTCCAAGCTGGCACTATCAGTCTCCCTGATCCTCTAACACATAACAGTTCTGATAAAAGTGAGAAAAAAAGGAATAATCTAAGTTCAAAGATTTAAGACAAACACCTCCACAGGCCCAAACAGAACAAAAACACAAAACAGTGAGACAAGATGAGGCACAGGGTTGCTCAAAGTCCAAAACCAGGAAGAGGAGCCAGGAGCTTGCCTTCTGCAGGACACCATAGTGTTTGTTGGCTCTGGATCTGAGGGAGGTTGAAAGGCTGAAGGCAGACACTGGGATGAAATACAGCTCCATGGCGGTAAAAGAAGAATGGCAAAATGTGTCACCATCACAGCCTGGGGTTGTAGCTCTGAAAAACCGTAGGCTCAGAGATACGTGCCACAGGTATTGGATCTGCCCCAAATAAGGGCTGGCCCCTACATCGGCCAGATCCATGTAAAACCTTTGTTCTGGATTTCAAGCCTAGTGAGCTGGGTGAAACCAACTGCAAATCCACAAAGGGGAGAAACAAGCAAAGCAAGGTAGGGCAGGAGGGGAAAAAACAGAGAAAGGGAAAAAACAAAGACAAAAATATTTCTACCAAATATGACTTTGCAAACAAAAATTTCAAAGTATACGAATAAATCTCATGCTAAGTCAGCCAACAAAACCAACAACGGAACAGGAATTCACTCCAGATGAAATTAATTTTATAAAACCACCTGAGAATTTTAAAATAAGTATGCTTCAGATACCCTAAGAAATACATGAAAGCGCGAATCACTGATTTGTATTAAAGAAATAGTGAGGCAAACCTCTATAAACCAGATCCACACAATGCATCTTCAGGGTTCTATCCATCTCCCAGTCAAATTCTGCTTTGAGAAAAAGAACACTAGCTACTAGTTTCAAAGAATTCCTGTCACAAACATTAAGCAGTATCAGAAAAGAAGTCAAAGAAAGTGATAAGAGAGGGATAAGAAAAATAAAAAAAGAAATAAACCAGAAAACAAAAGGGAGAGGTGTAACGGGAAAATGGGAGGAAAAAAAGTATCTAAAAGAAGGGCGGTAAGTGTCAAATGAGGAGAGACCTCCATACATGGACAAGATGGAATAACAAACTAGTTTTACTCTTACACATGAAAAACAAAAATAAAAAATTTAAATGAAAAAAATAGGCAAAATACATGCAACAATGCCAGAGAAGACACTGTGCACTAGGTAACCAAGGACACGGATCCCTGAGAAGTGTGCCCCTAACACTGCCCCAGGAAGGAAGGGGAACCCAAGAGCCAGAGTCTTTCCAAGCTGGGGAGAGGGAGCTGGGAGTCTAGACAGGACAGATCGAAGGAGAGAAGAGAGCTGCACAGAGCGAGAACTCTAAGATCTACAGAGGACGGACAGCCTTCTAGAATTCAACCGAATACAATCAGTGCACACGTGATGAGGAAACTTCCTGAAACCAGGGAACACATCACAGAAAAGGATCAGAGGAAATCACGCTCAGAGTTCGCGAGCACCAAGAATAGTGCCAATTTCCGAAAGCCAAGTGGAAAACCTCATAATTCATAGGTTATCAGTTATTGAAGGGTTTTACATCAGTTATGAGAAAAATTAACCTCAGTTTTAAAATACTATACTCGTCCTACCTAATACAATTTTTAAAAGAGATTCAAAAGGATGAAAGTATTTCTAACCAATCCCAGAATAAAGTACATGAATATTATCTTAGGAACACAAAAATATCTAATATATTACAAAGTAAAATTGACAATGCCTGGCATCCCATAGAAAATGATCATGTATGCAAAGAAACAAACAGAGGAAAATAAATAGCAATTCACCAGGAAACGACACAGATGACAGAGCTCATGGAAGAAGACATCAACATACACATAATAATGGTATTTGATATATTCAAAAAGCTAAAGGAAATACTGAAAATGTTAAGAAGAGATATAAAACATATAAAAAGGCACTAATTGAAACAAATAAATGACATGAAAAAGAAACACTGGATGGAATTTAACAGATTAGACATTAAAGAAAACATGATTGTGAACTTGAAGATTTAACAATGAAAACTATCCAAAGTGACTGCTTTTGTATTTACAAAAGAAAAAAAGTAACTGAAAGAAAGTAAACAGAGACTAGTGAAATGTAACAGTCTCAAATGGCCAAATACACATGGAATTGGGGTCTCTAAATGAAGGGAGTGACAGAGAAAATATCTGAAGAAATAATTTCCCCAAATTTCTCAAATTTGATGAAAAATATAAACCCATATATCCAAGAAGCTCAACCAAACCAAGGTGCAAGAAATCTGATAAAAACTACACTTACACAAGTCATAATCAAATTGCTTAAAACCCATGTCAAAGAAAATATTTCAAACATAGTTAAAAAGAAAGGAAACATTATGCACAGAAGAATAAAGGCAAATGCAAGGATGACAGCAGATTTCTCACAGGAACAATGCAAGTGAGAAGAGACTGAATATCTTTAAAGAACAGAAAGAAAAAAACTGTCAAGATAGAATTATTTACTCAGCAAAAATATCTCAAAAATAAACACAAAATAAAGACTTTTTTTTCAGCTATGCCAAAGCTGAAAGAATTCACTGCTAAAACAGCTGTATTACAAGGAATATTCATGGCAGTCCTTGGCACAGAAGAAAAATAACATCAGTTGGAAACCTAGACAAAGAGCTGGAAATAATAATTACCCAGGTAAATACAAGACTTTTTTCTAATTGTGTCTCCTTAAAAGCTAATCAACTGTTTAAAAAGAAAAAACCAAAATGTATTTAGGAGTTGATAACATATATAGAAAGGAAATATATGACAATTAGCACAAAGGCCTGGAAGAGACATATGAAAGTCCACTGCTCTAGGGTTCTTATGCAATACATGAGTGGTATATCACTTGAAGACAGATCATGACAACTTACAATGTATACTATAAACAATAAAGCGTTCATTACAATGACACCAAAGAAAGTTACAGCTAATAAGCTGAACAAAGTAGATAAAATTAAATAGTAAAAAAATATCCATAATGAAATTGAAAGAAAGCAAAGTTAAGAAGAACGAAGAACAAATGTGACAAACAGAAAATAAACAGTAAAATGGTCATTTCAACCCAACCACATCAGTAATCACTTAAATGGAAATCATCCAATTAAAACAACCTGAAGAAGACAGTTGAAACACTTTAACTGATTTCAAGACTTACTAGAAAGCTACTGTAAGAAAGCATAATATTACATCAAGATAGACAAAAAATAGATGAATGGAACAGAATAGAGTCCAAAAACAGACCCAAACATATATATGACTGACTGATTTTAGACAAAGGTAAAAAGGCAATTACATAGAAAAAGGATGGTCATTTTAAGAAATGGTGAGGGAACAACTGGATATCTGTATGCAAAAAACTTTAATCCATATCTCATACCATATATAAAAATATTCAAAATATATAAAAAGACCTAAACATAAAGCTGAAAACTGTAAAACTTCTAGAAGAAAACAGAGTAGAAAAATATCACCTTCAATTAGGGAAGATTTCTCTGAAACCATATCAAAAACAAAATCCATAACAGAAAAAAATATTTAATTATATTTCATCAAAATTAAGAACATATGTCCTTTTAGAGACCCTGTTAAGAGAATGAAAAGACAAGACACAGACTGGGAGAAAATACTTGCAGATCACATATCTGATAGAAGACATATACAGAATACATAAAGAAATTTCAAAAATCAATAATAGGAAAACTGATTTTTTAAATGGGCAAAAAATGTGGGCACTTCACCGAAGCAGGTAGATGGATAGCAAATAAGCACATGATGCCCAGCATCATTAGTTACTACGGACATGTAAGTTGAAACCACAATCAGATACCACTACACACCCGTCAGAAGAGCTAAAACTACACCGACCAGCCACGCAGTGCTGGCAAACATGGCGAGCAACTTCTGCTCTCACACACTGCTCGCATAAACGCAAGATGGGTCCATCCCCAAATAATCATGCTGAGCGAAAAAAAGCCAGGCCAAAGAAAATATACACTGTAGGGTTCCATTTAAATATATCTGCAAAACACAAGCTATAGCGACAGAAGGTTGATCACTGCTTTGTTAGTTTGGTAGGAAGATATGACAAAGGGCACAAGGAGACTTTTGAGGGTAACAGATCTGTCCATTACCTTGATTGTGGTGATTTCACATGTGCATAAATATCAAAACTTAAACTGTGTACTTTAAAATGTTTAGCTCTTCTAAAAAAACAAGCAAAAATGCTCAGCCTAATAAGCCCTTTTCTCAGTTTGTTGGATGTTATCGTAGGGAAGTCAACTGTGACCTCGGCAGAACAGTTAAGACCAGCAGGAGCTGGGTCCAGCAGAAACAGAAAGGAAGGTGTGACAACGCATGGCTGAAAAGGAGAGGAGAGGAAGCTTCCAGAGGAGGAAGGACAGGAGGTTCCCTGATGGCATTTGTTGGTTGTTTTATTTGGGGATGATCAAGCTTAGAGCGCATTCTAAATTGATCATTGGGGAAAATAATGGGATGGGCATCAAGAAGAAAGGGATCGAGAGGCCAAGCAAACACAAAGTCCACACCCAGTCACGTAAATGTCCGTATAACGTGCATGAGCTTATCCTCTGACAGAGACCAGGAAGGCTGCGGCTGTCCACAGGCTGGAATGACTGAGAAAGGGATTTGTGCAGTGAACTGGCCAAAACCAAGAAACAAGAGCATACTGACTTTGGCCTGGCTGAGGTAGCAGATTACTGAAAGCAAAATCTGAGCAGACAGGAAAAAGCAGGAAAAGTAGATTTGGGTATCAAGTCAAGGCTACGTCTTTTCAAGGTTAAGTGTTGAACAAATGAGTTTTTCAAGGTCAGGGGTGTAACAGCTGAGCTGGGCGAGTCAAGGGCTCAAAGGACTTTGAGTGACTGATAACAGAATTCAGATGACCTTGCCCCACTCTCTAGCCCTTTACAAGGCTAGGGCTAGAAGAGGCCAGAAGAGAGATGATCGAGCGAACAGAGAAACTGAGCTTTCGGTGAACGTAAGAAGAGAAGGAAATTTCCCTCTCCAATAAATCTTCATGTTTTCTGGGTTACCTGTCTCCAACCACCTGAGAACTAATACAAGTAGAAACAGTGTGCAATAAGCACAGTTCCTGACCCATTAACTGTCTTGATACATTACTCCTAAAATTTTAAATACTTTTTTCAACTGTTCGTACCTCAAAGCCCAATAATTTTGTTTTATTTAACATAAAACTCCAACAATTTCAACTTATTTCTTTAGCAGGAAACCTATCTGCTATACCTTTCCCGACAGCCATAAAATCATGGCCTTTAGGGTTCTTAAATATACTGCAGTTCAATTCAACCATCGCTGCCTCAAGCTCTCTCCCAAGGTTTCCTTGTATCAATGCCTCAGACCAGAGAGATCAACTCCAGCATGTTATTTTCTCCATTCACCAGACAGTAAAGAAAAGTGGGTCTCACATCTCTCTTCTTCTGATTCCTAGGGTGATGTCCTATTTCCACTGAGCACCTCTACAATGCAAGACACTTCCTGTCCCCATCTCATAGCTAGTGATCCCAAGGCTCAGAGAGACTGCGCATGTCAGCCAGCTTTTACCTGACGGTGTAGCCTGCTTAACCTGCGTTCAAGACACAGAGCGCAGAGGCAGCTCAACACTGCCCGAACACAACCACTGCTTCGCTAACTCACTTTATAGGCACTGCGAGAACGATGAGCCTCTCCAAATCAGACAACACCAGAGAGCTCAAAAGATCTGATTTAAAAATCATCCAACGTGCTAAATTTTTTTTAATTTGTCGATTTTAGGGACAAAGTAGGACTGAAGACGATAAACCTTATTATTATTCTCAATCACTTTCACTTCATTTATGTTTTTTATAACTTTTTTATTTTTCAATGATAATTGACATACAATATTAGTTTTCGGTGTACAACATAGTCATTAGAGATGTATATAACTTATGATCACTTCATTTACATTAAAAGGGATTCAAGCATAGAGAAAAATATGAAACAATACGGAAAAACGCCTGACCAGAACAACATTCACTGTACAGAGCTCAGAAATGTTCTGGTTGAATAGGACCACATGGTCCCTGTGGAGGCTGGGTTGACAAACAGGTTAATTTGGGGGAATCCACACGTCTGGAAGCAAGAGGGCTGCAGCAGGTTGGGGCAGAGGGAGAAGATATCGAACTGCAATCGGGCCCAAAAAAGCCTTAACCTTGAGGGCCAGAATTGAAAAACAGCCCATCAGAATTGCCCCTGGATAGGGTGATGCAGTGTTAGGCCAAAATGCTGGGCCTTAATGTTCCTGCCACAACCAGTCTTCAGATGTGGGCAACCCTAGGAAGGGCACATCCTTAAGCAAGAAGGCTGCCCACAGGGGAGGCAAATCTCCAAGTGGCTGACCAAGCTGGAGGCCACCTGCACTCCCACCAGCAGGGTCCTTGGAAGGGACGCTGGGAGGTGCATCTCAGTGACCACCACAAGCCTTTTTTGCCTTTTTTTTTTATAGATTTCTGCCCATTTTTTAAGGGATTTTATTTATTTACTTTTAGAGAGAGGGGAAGGGATGGTGAAAGAGAGAGAGAGAAACATCAATGTGTGGTTGCCTCTTGCACACTCCCTACCAGAGACCTGGCTTGCAACCCAGGCATGTGCCCCGACTGAGAATCGAACCAACGACACTTTGGTTCTCAGGCTGGCACTCAATCCACTGAGCCAAACCAGCCAGGGCTAGCATTTTTTGGTTTTAAACAAATGGGAAGAGACACGACTTGTTCAGGGTAACATATCTAGTGAAAAGCAGAGGATCACGATCCATTTCCCAGGCAGACTAGTTCATCTAAACTATGCCATGAGGCACATGATTTACAAAGAGAAATTCCAATGTTTAGTTACAAGACTGTGCCAAAAAAAAAGGGCTGTAAAACCTGAATGACAGAAAGCAACAATAAAATGTTAGGAATTCTAAATCCCCACCATAGTTGCTCTCACAGAAATGATCTGCCAAATATGGTACAAAATATACAAGAAACAATTTAGAAATGTTAAAAATGACAGCAGATTCTACCAGCATAAAAATAGTCTAAAGGTTACTGTATTTCTTTCTAATTCTAAACTGATAGCCTTTCTCATAATAGCCTTAGGATGCTGGTGCAATTGATACGGTAGCAGAAAATTAAATAAGCTGCTTTGGAGAGAGGAAAAAAAATACCTGAAACGAAAACAACTGTAATAACAACAAACTGCCACAAGGAAATAGCATGTTCTAATTTTTAATTTTGCTTTTCAAGAACAAAGTGATACAACACTAATAATTTTAAAAAGTCAAAAGCTTAGATAAACTTACAAAAACCAACAAAAAAGTTGTTGAGTCATTCTGAGGCCTGCAGAAGCAGTTCCTACTCGTTAACTAATTAAAGAAAGATCAAATTTGAGGTTTTTAAACCATCTTTGGTACCCAGAATGTAATTGAATATGATGAGGCAAATAGGGCTTTACCACAAACAAGTGACAGGGAATCAGAGTAAGGGGAGAGTCAGAAGGCAACACCCAGGAAGAGGGCTAATTTTTTCACACCATGGTTTTCGTAGGCTTCACAGTCTCAGAAATATTATTAAAATGATTTATCAAAACAGCTTACCTCCAACACGGGTTCAGAAGTCAGACTGAGCTGCAACTGCCTCAAACACTTCCCAGCCGTGTGATCTCTCCCTGGACCTTGGTTTCTCTGTGTCCAGGTTCCCTCATCTGCACACCCTGGCTGGTGTGGCTCAGTTGGTTGGGCGCTGTCTCACAGACTGAAAGATCGTTCCCCAGTCGGGGCAGGGGGCGGGGCTGCGGGTTCCACGCCCAGTTACGGTGCGTTTGACCATAGATAAAGGTCAAAGCAAAAAACTTCTTGTAAGTGTTTAGCACAGTGTTTGGCAATGTTCACTGTTATCTCTATTATTGTCACCATCATTAATAGAGTATTGTACCTGGTATCATTAAGTATTATTAATGTACAATAAGAGTATTGTACATGGAGAGTATTTGTACCTAGACAGGTTTACCAAGGCATTTTTTAAAAACTAGCATGCACCCCACAAAAAAAAAAAAAAAAAAAAAAAAAAACCCTGAAATGACCCTCTGGAATGCATTAAGTAAGCACAAGGCACTTTTCTTCAGAGTACGGAAGACACAACCCAAGAGTCTCGAGGGAGTTGTTAACATTCAGTGTGAAAACTATGAAAGAAAACTGCACCTGTCTTCTGTAACACATATTCCTCACCCTTACAGTTCACAAAGCGGGCCTTGGTTTGGGTCACCTTCCCACCCTGCGTAATATCTTCCCCGAGAAGCATCGTAGCAGATGTTACGAACACGCAGACACACCTGGGATAAGCTCCCACGCCCCCGCCAACCATTGCTTCCTCAGCAACACACACAACACGCGCAGGGGTCTAGGCAGAGAGGCACGGGGACTAGGTAAGGACGTGTGCCTCATGTGTCTCTAAGGATTTTCAGGGTGCGTGGCTACTGTGTGAAAAGGGTTGAAAATGATCTCATGGCCGGAAAGAAAACATAAAGGGCTTTGTTCACAGATGGACTAGTGCATATAAACAATATAAGTATTCTCCAAGCAGGTAGGTTTTTAACTTTCATGCCATTCCACCATAAAGGAAATTTGAAGATTTATAAAATAGCAACTCTGATCTGTAATGAAATCTGAAACCAACAGTCTAAGCCAGTAGTATTTTAAAAATAAAGCAAACATTTGCGTAAAGCAAAGAAGCTACAACTTCATTGCCATTTCAAGCCAAGACTGTTAATTCTTGGCCATGGGCATAATGGGTATCACAGTTAGAAAAAAAGCATATACTGTAGAAATGGTTTTTTATAAGGAAAACAGCTATCTGGAAACTTTCACCTCAATGCATGGATTTATTTTTTTAAATATTTTATTTATTTATTTTTAGAGAGAGGGAAAGGGAAGGAGAAAGAGAGGGAGAGAAACATCAATGTGTGGTTACCTCTCATGTGTCCCCCACTGGGGACCCAGCCCGTAACCCAGGCATGTGCCCTGACTAGGAGATGAACCAGCCACCCTCTGCTTCACAGGCCTACGCTCAATCCACTGAGCTACACCAGCCAGGGCTCAACGCATGGATTTAAAAGCTATTCAAATACAAATGTTAAAAATAATAACACAAAGAAAAGTCCAGGACCATATTCAGAGAAACATATATCCTCAAGGCTCCGGGCAAGGTTTTTACAATCTCCACTGTGAACAGCACGTTGTATACTTTTAAAAAGTATTTGCTGATGCTTGGAGAGAATGTTAAGGCCATCATCAATACCAATTTGACTGCAGTGTCATAGTCCAATGTAAACCTACATCTCATTTCGTTACACAAAATTAGAACAAATCAGCCATAACTACTGTTCTTTGGTTGTATTACTATTACTTCATATGCTCCCTGCTTTTACCATAATTTTCCTTCCCTTCCTTATTCCTTCATTTTTTCCATATTTATGCATTTATTTAATATTTTCTTTTTACAA
>PVKM010008385.1:0-39095 GCA_004027735.1 Carollia perspicillata
ACCCATTTTGGACCCACCACACTTGGATGAAAGAGGAGCGTGTGGGCCTCTGGAATGTGGTCTATTGAATACAAGCTGAATACAAGAATGTCCAAATGGCAATGGTGGCAACAGTATCGATGACAACAGTCTTACATCATCCAGTCAATCTATAATAAGCCCAGGATTTCATAATGTTAATTAGCTAAATTAACTTCTGTAGAAAAGATGATTCATAATTTTAATTTGGGTATTTCCTTACCCTTGGTACCTTTTCCAAGTCATCAAAATTTTTCTAATCTCTTTATGAACCATCAGCTACTTGAAGCTTTCCAACACCTTTGCAACCTATCAGTTGAACATTTCATTTTCGTTTTAATACTTCCACTGAATCAACAGCACATATTTAAAATAGTTTGGCTTTGCAGAACATTTGCCTAGGCTGGAGAAGAGTCTCACAGCCCAACAGCACTTTTCAGATTAAGTAAGGTAATTGAAATATATAGTAGATTACTGACTCTGCTTCCACAGGGAGACGGGAACTCTGATGTCCACAGGCACAACCTTCTGTTCTCCATAACTGAAAACACAGTTGGAGTGCTCCCAACTTTCTCCAAATGATCAGTGTCGCCATGAGGAAAATAAGTGCCCACGGAGAAAACACACTTTTCAAAGACAAAAACAAGTCTTCGCCCCATCTATCAAAACTTCATCTTAACTACGGAAGCAAAGTTTCCAAGGAACTTAAATATCAAGAAAAGTTACTCACATAAAATGTCAATGCAGCACTGATACTGTCACTTATAATTTTCCTAAAACCTGATGATGATTATCTTAATTTGCAATAAGAGATAAATCCTTGCCTCCACTTGATCCATCACTATCATCCCCCAAAAGAGCTGTGAATTCATTAAAGAAAAAAATAACACCTATGGTTACTATTTTGCAAATTCTATAATCTTGAACATGTTATATATTGACTAACGTAGAGTCTTTTTGTACAAAGCTGTGGGTTTTCAAGTGCGTTGGAGCCTATGTGAAAGCGTTACTGTGGGCCAGCACCGGGCAGCCTGGAGGTGAACAGGGCAGTGCAGTGCAGTGCCCTCAAGGGAGCTCTATCCCCGGCTCCCTTGAGAACTAATCTCAGCCATGGGGACTGTTAAATGTTGAATTTATTTGAATTTTAATAGAGGACTCTGAAAGAAAGTCCTTCCATTTAAAAAAACTAAAACGATAAATTTGGGTTTCTGCTTTAGAAACGTTTGCTAGATATAGCCTCAATTAAATCACAGACGTGCTTGCTTAATCTCTAAAGTATAGAATATGCTAACTAAAATTACATATGCTCTAGGAAAACAATGTGCAAAAATAATTGCCAAGAGTATACGTCATATTTTGGCGACTTGTTTCAGTGTTGCCGTTTCAGTGGCAAGTGGCTTGTTTCAGTAGCAAGGTATTTCAGTGTTGTTATATCACGTACTTTGTCAATCCACACAAATTACTGAAAATTTTATTGCTTTATTCAACAGATAACCACCACATCATAAGCTGTACAAGTACTGGGACTTCAACAGAGAACAAAACAGATATGATGTTTGAGGCCATTTTAGGAATTGTCAAAACACTAGGGAGAAGGAGCATAAACTTCTTGGGGTTAAATGGTCAGAAAGAGGCCTGAACAAATGAGGTCAAAAGGAAATGTGGCTTAATTCATCAAATGAAATAAAGTTGGTAATTACTGAATGGTTATTACCCCAGATAAGGAAGCTTTCCCCTAAATCTTTCCCACCCTGTCCCTGCCTCAAAATTTCCACATATGTGAGTTTTAAGTCACATAGCAGATGTTTCTTAAGTACACAGAATGTCTTATTGGCAGCAACACTAATGAAGTCAATCAAGATTAAATAATGATGAATAATAATACATCAAGAGACATTAACCTACTGTACCGACAATTATCAAGCAAAATGGTTACATGTTGTATTACTGAACTAATAAACAGCATCACTTTTATGAGGCATTATATATTGTATCATAAAGATTAGAAATTGAAAGGCCTTTATAAGTCATTATCTTGGGGTGACAGCCTAGCAAATTTTGTGGTGTGTTCAATTACCCAGCAGAGGTGCTGTATACAATTCACTCTTAATTTACAGGTCCCAAGAACCAATGACTTAAATGAGTTCTTTAGCCTTCTTTGGAGCTGATAGAGTAAGACAGACTATTTTGGGGTGGGTTTTTTTTTAAGAATATTTTCTTCCTTGTGGAACTGGGGACAAAGCTGTCAAAATAGCAAGGGCTCCCTGCTGACAGTTTTGTCTAGCTCTATAAACTGAGGAAATTAAATTTGGAGACTCCTTTCCATCCCCATGGTCTACTAACTCTTTCTGAAGCTCAGGATCTTTCTTGCGAGGTAGCACAGGATGGCTGTTTAAAGGCTCACACCATCCCAGAAGAATGGCTGCTACCAGCAGTGGCTTGAATGAGATAAGAGATCTGGAGGAGACTGGTTTGGTGGTCAGGCACAGGGGCTGATTTTTATGCTTGTCCTTCTTCCTGGCATAATCATTGCTAGTACCTTCTTTTGCTTTTTAAAGTTTCCTACCTTGGAACATAAATTATATAGTTCCCTAGTAAGTAGAAGAAAAAAGGCTATTGCCTATAGTTTCTATCACTAGATCTCAATGCATTCACAAAACAGGTATTCAGGTGTAAAACCATACCCAAAAGATCTTTCTTCCACTGTACAATTTGCAGAGTAAAGCCTGATTTTGCATTTTCATGTGGGCAATTCAACTTTCTGTGCATGTACAGAAATTATGGTCATTTTCATATGCACCATTTGCAAGCATGAGGACCAGCTATATCTTGAATCTTCAATATATTATTGTTCACTAGAGAATTCAAGCTCCTTGAGGGCAGGGATTTGTGTGTTTTGTTTACTACTACTATCCTATTACTACCTAGAATAGCCATGGCCTCAGGAAGGTGCTCAATAAATACTACTTGAATAAAAACTCAAGAAGTCAATACTGTCCTTTGTACCTCTTCAGGGGACAATGTTATATGCAAATATACCATCAAAGGAAATTGCATTTCTCTTAAATGGTTCTTATACTTTTGTTGTAACAACCAATTGACCTTGTTGCCATTTTAACTTCAAAAAAAATCAAGCATTCTTTCTTTTGATCTTTTCTTCTTCCCCCTATCTCTCTGGTAGGTCTTTGTCTAGAAACCATGAGATTCCCAAATTAATTCACTGTAATAACAACATTACTTTTTTATCACAGAAAGTTACCTAGAACTAAATATGAAGATCATGGATTGTCTTTCTCTTTGCCTTTAATCACTTGTTCAAACCAGTGCCAAGAATATTGTTCTGTATGGGGGAGAAATCTGGTAACCAAATAAAATATATTAGTGATGTTCATTTACTTTTATTTACTAAGACTCAGGTTTTTTTGATCTCTTCAAATACCAAAGCTATAAATACCAAATGTAAATATGTTTCTTAAAAAAAGGAAATTCAAATTGGATCAAAATTTATTCAGCTAGATGTTGGTGCCTTCTCTTCCTTCTTAAAAGTCTACATACCATCTAATTTCTCTGTTCATCCCATGCAATTCCTCTAAGGGTGGTGCTTCTCAGCAAAAGGAAGGTATTCTGAATAAAAGAATACCTTCCCTGACTTAAAAATAATATCTGGAGGATTACAAAAAGATCTAGTATAGGTCTTACCTACACATAACAATGGGTATTAACCAAAACTACAGATCATGGTCAAGGTCAGCAGGGTCTGCCTTTTCTCAGCATCCTTCCTCTACAATTCTGCAGCTAGAAATATAGTTTATTTCTTTTTAGTCATCTGGCCTCAAAAGACTGGAATGGAGACTAGCAGAAGAATGCCCAGTATTTCCGTTTGGGATATTTAGTTTCCATGTAACAGAAACCTAGCTGGAACAAAGGAAATAGGATAAACTACTGAATTCTTAGAATCTAAGGAACATCAGAAACAGCCAAACTCTGGCAGGACTAGAGATATGTGAGGCCTGAGTAACGCCTGAGACCAGGGAATCCCAATGGAGACTCAGGACACTGACTCCATTTCTAACCCTGATTTTCTGCTTATTGGCTTTATTTTCCTTTCTCACTACCAAGAGGTTATCTCTACATGGAAAGGAAACATGACATCATTGGCAAGGAAATGGGTTATTCTGACTGGATCCAAGTCATTCACACACAGCCCCCTATGATTTGATGTCTCAGTAAATCTTCTCTATATAGACAACAGACTACAGTGAGAATAAAGCTGTAGCTGGTAAAGAAGTCATTAGTTGAGACAAGAGGGTGTTTGGTATTTTGTAGGTTGCACAGTGACTTTGTTTTTGTCCCTACTTTAAAACCACTTATCGTGGTTTCAGAGTGACTTTGTCTGATGTTGATATTCTTCCTCTGAGATGATTTATGTCCAACAAGAGAATGACATGGCTGGCCATGATAGTCAGATCAGCTTGTTTAGCTGTATGAATTTTTGGATAAAAGTACCATGATACCAAGCTCTATGTGTCCAGTGATCAAACATGAAGAGGTTACTGAATGCACTGAGGGCCCAGCTAAGATCAATCAGGCCATATGAACTGGTGGTAGACCCCAAGCAATGATGATGGAGCCAGGGATACCAAACTCATTTTCACCAGGGTCCACATCAGCCTTGCGGTTGTCTTCAAAGGGCCGAATGTAATTTCAACTCCTTGACAGTTAAGGAGTATCTACCTTTATACAGTCCTAAAATTATGTTGGCATGTCTGCATTGTAGACATTATGACATGGTGCTGGATGACTGTAATTTAGCCATAGGTTTAAAATGAAAAGATAGTGTTGACATTCGAATACTTTAAATGTTTAGACAAGGTTGATTCCTTATACTGTCTCTTCTGAAACTGTACCCGAGGCATTACATTTTAGGACCAAATCTGTTATTCCTTTTTTGCCCCAATGTGCCAAAATCCTGTGCTACCATTTCCATGTTTTAATCTATAAGATTATAATCTTATTTTACAGATTTAATGAGATTCATAGAATTACAGAAATGTTCAAATATATAAGAACCCAAATTCCAAATAATTTTATATTAAATCCATCATGTGAGTTTATATGATTAAGTGTTGTAAAGTGTCCTCAAACATGAACTCTGAGCTGGGAAAGAAGAAATATATGAAGATTATAATAATATGACTTGACATGGATATATTTAAATGACATTAAGTTAAACTTCCTATTTCCTTTATCAAATACCAGTATGGTTATGCTAATCTGAAGTAAGAGACATTAAATCAGGCAAGTTTTCTGCTTTGCTAGTGGCTAGAGATATATATCAGGTCTTAAATCACACATACATTAGCTGATTTGTTTATTTTTCCACCTCTAAACCAGAATATAGATGTTGTATAGTAATTGACATTATTCAAATATAAAAACCTAGTTTATTACTGAGAATTCAGCCCAGTAGAGATTTAAAAGCTTGCTCAACCATAAATTCTAAGCTAATTCCTGTTTTGCTTTTTCAATCTCTAAATCTGGTAAGCAACTCTCCTGGGCAAAAATGGAGTTTGAAAATTCAAACAAAATATTTAGACTTTGATAGGTAAATAAGGATCTAATTTTTTCAATAATCCAAAAAGTTTTATTATGTTTTAAAAAATGGAACCTACCTAACATCAAAGAATACATAAGTCCTCTTATAATTTTAGTGTGATATTTTCTGTTTGTGTATCATGGCAGAGTTGACCATTAAATAAAGTAATAATGACCAATTACTAAGATGAAGTGTTTGGTTTATGAAGAGAAAGTATTAAAAATCAGTTATAATTTCAAATTGTCCTCATCAGAAAGCTTGAAGTTTCAAATGAAAATGTAGTCATGATGAACATCTCCTGAAGTCTATAAGACCTCATCTGAAAACCACAGATTTGGTCAGTTTGCTTTATTTCAGATGGATCCCAGAGCACAGCCAAGTCAAAGTATTAAGATCTCTCTTATCCTGACTTTTCCTCTAAACAAAAATAGTTTTGCCACACTGTCAAATCTTTGCGATCTTGTAAACTGAAGACTATTGTGACTTTTCCTTGCATTTTTCTTTCTTAAAATTCTTTATTACTTTTAGTTCAGTGTTAATTTAAGCTAACCAGATTAAATGCATGGGGGTCTGAGAGAGGTAATTTAATTAACTATTCCAAGGAAAGGAACTATGGCTGGGAGGAGATTTCTGCATGACTCACCTGGGTCATTGTCTCCGTGCACAGTGGCCCAAGATGTAGAAATAATTGTCCTGCTTTCGGAGCAATGGTTTGAAAAATTACTTACATTACTTGAATGGAATATTGCCTTGAAAGGCACAGATGTATATAAAAAATAGGACTTAGGAAGGAGAGACTTTGTTTGAAAGGATTGCTGCAATCGGGGAGGATGCTCTAACTGTAATATCTGCAAGCCTCTCAATGTAGGACAGAAAGGGGTTTTCTTTTATACGACAAGTAAACAAGGCTAGAGAGAGCCTGACATAGGGAAGTAGGGCCCAGGTGAAGAAGAAGTGGAAGTGACAGTGGCAGGACCATAGATCCGAGAAGGTTTTATTCACGGTCAGCCTGTTTTCAGAAGGGTCTGTGGAGGAGCGGGTGTCTGCTGAAAGTTCAGCAGTTTGGGGGAAGGAGAGAAGCCTAACTGAAGTTGAATCAAGTCAGATTGATGAACATTTTGCTCCAATTGATTAATGGGGACAAACCAGTTTAGCTAATCATTTATGAGGCAGCAGTGGGAATTTGGAGTAAGCTAGGGACTCTCCCTGAGTCTTATCTAAGCCGTATAGGAAAGGGCAATTCTTCGCAATAAGCTGTTTCACAGAACACAAAAGAGTGAGAGGACTTCTTAACCATAGCTCTTCTTCAGGATCCCAGGTTTTCAGTGTGGTTGAACAATCAGGGTTTTAGTTTTTCCTCTATTACATATGATGCAAAAAAATTTCACAGAAGCTTCTCCTGCTCTGTGATAGGCAGAATTCTAAGATGGCCCTCAAGATTCCTGCTTGTTGGTGTACACATTCTGTACAAACCCTTCCCCTTAAGAATGGGTGGGACTGCTAACATGACGGGTATCCTAACCATGATTCTGTTACTTTACCAGGCAAAAGAGATCTTGCAGATGTGGATAAGCTCCACAATCAGCCTCTTTCCTCCATCAGAAACAATACATGAAACTTTCTATCCATTATAATTTAACATAAACCTGCCCCAAAGTACGTCCCTATTCATCTGCCTGCTCTGCAGAGCCCAGACAACATAATACAAATACTCATCTAGCGCTACAGGACATTAAATTGCAACTGGAAAGTTGAGAACAGAATGAACTCTTTACCTTCACTCAGCAGTGAAGAGTCCTCCTGTGACTCAGATAAAAAAAAATGGCTGAGCTATCTTTAAGTTCTCGAGCACAGAGTCACCAAAATAAAGGGGAGATAAAAGGCGCCTGCTGAGTGGGGTCTACCAAATGAGTGTGGGTTCAAAGCCTTCTTCTCAAGCTGACTGCCTCTGAACTTCTCTGTGCCTCCGTTCCCTTGTGAGCAAAGTAGGAACAACAATACTAACCCTTTATGAAGCTATAAGAAATAAATGAGATATTCTATTTCCACATATAATATCTATATTGCTTAACTACCACTATAAAGATGTGATAAAGGATTTTGGATGTGTTTTTGTGGTTTGTATTACATTTTCGTTGTCTTCATTTGAAGGTACCCGTAGTTTAAAATTTTTCATGTGTTCATTGTTTTTGCTGGTGGTGGTACTGACTGTTTTGATTGGTTACTTTTGGATTTTACTTGGTTTTACTTATTTGCTACCATTTTTGTTTTTTAATTTCAGGAGAGGTATGAAGAGATTTTAGAGAGTTAGACGTTTATTTTTCAAACCCTTTCATTCAAAATGCTGTTTTAGTCAAGAAAAAAAGAGGGTACCCTTTGTTGAGAGGGAATAATGAGACAATAAAAGAATTTGTCAGGTTGCTGAGGGGACTTACATCCTGAGGTAAAAAATAGAACAAGTCTTACATTAGAGCAGAATAGATTTGAGTGGATTTGAATGCCTCATTTGTTAGGGCAAAGTAGACATAATTGCTCTTATAACTTCACTTTTGATTGACTGAAAAATAAAAAGGTAAGAAAAAAAGAAAATTTGATTATTTCCCCCAAAAGACTGGAAAAATATATACTTTTAATTTCTATTCAGTTTGCTAATAAAGCTACTCCTTTTTCCTTAGGGGGCAGTAACCTAGGGGAGCCTTCTCAAGTGAGTTTGCAGGTTCCAATTTGGCTTTCATTGGCTACAGTTGCTTTGCAGCTCAATTAGAAAAGTTATCTGTCCACTCAATTTTCCAAATGAACATGGGAGCAATTGCATAAATATTAAATTCTAGAAAAATAATTGGATTTTCTATTAGGTCTTGAATACCCAGCTGGTTCTTCCTTGGCCACCCAAAACCTAGGAAACCCCTCTTATTGAAAGGTGGATCTATGTGGTCTTGAAATAGGCACTGAAATTCATTTTTTGCTGGAGGGTTCTCAATTAATCAAAAACTTAAACAATTTAATGCAAAAGGGAGTTTGGGAATTAAAAATGGCCAACTTCCTATGTGTTCTTTGGATGACCCATGTATATGAGGAAAAATAAACAAACCAGACAACAAGGAGGAAGAAAGAAGGAACTCTTCCCTGGGAACTCTCCTGTTTCGGCTATGCAGCACTCTCACTCCTTCTAATGAAGAAACCCTTTTCAGGGGATAACCTGAGAGAGTGCTTGTGACACCATACTCCCCATTTGCACTCCAGGTGAATCCACAGTTAGGTTCTACAGCTGTGATTCGAAAATGGGAGTCCAACATTACTTCACTACTGATGGAAAGATTTATGGGCTTTGTTGTCAAAGCCCATTTGTATGTGTGTGACATTATGTAAAATATTCTGGCCACAGAGGCTCCAAGCCAAGCATTTCATTCCAGTATATTCTTGCTACAGATGAGATATGGGTATAGGCAGGCAGGATAATTTATTGAGGATGACAAAACCCTGATCACAACTTGTAATGCCCAAGTTTATTGTCTGTGCAGGCACCTTCAGTCATTATTATACAATTCCAGGGCACTTTATAATTGAGTTGCAGATTAAAATCCTTGTGGAAATGATTCATCATTTTACTGAGCCAGATTTCTATTTTGTTTTTCTTTTCTTTCCTTTTCCTCACTGCAGTTCTTCAGTTTCTACGTACCTATATTTTATTACATTCCCCACTGCTATCAGCTAAGGCTCCTACTTTATTTTTCAGATTTCATTAATTTGATGTTTACTCCTTATTCAGATTCCCTAATAAAAATGCTAATTATGATCATATCTAACAGTGATTGCTGAGGCACCCCACCAGCTCCTTCCTACCTCCAACTGGACCTACTCACATTTATCATCAGGGTTTACGTTGTCAAACAGATTGCAATATTCCCAACTGCTCTCCTCCAGGCCTGCTAACCCCAGTGTGGGAAATAAATCTAATTCACAAGATACTCTATCAGTTATTCTAGCAAACCTCAGAGGCAGAGCCACATTCTGTCTATTAACTAATGTAACACCATTGGGAAATAATAAAACCTGAAAATGAAATCAAATCTATTCTTACCTGTTCTCATAATCACTTTGCTTATTGCTCCTATACATACGGGTTTTTCTAGAATCATGTCTCCTAACACGAAGTCCACATGTTTACCTATCTTTTATAAAGGTGTATGCAACAATTTGATGCTACAGGGAATTCTTGCCTTTTTTAATTTCTAAAATTGATTTGTACAATGTGTTAAAACATGGATCTGCTCTTTTGACTCATTTTAAACATTCTCAAACTTTCTTGTTATTTACCTAAAAGCTATTTTGACAAATTCTTTCATACTCTAAGATAATTTTTAAAATATTTTTGCTAATTGGTTTAATGAGCACAGGCCACATATTTTTACAAAGTCATGTTCATTACACTATCAGCCTTACTTATTAGAAACTTCTTTCAAATTTTACTTTGGACATTTAGATATTATTTTACTGATTAATTTTTTAAAAAATGTATTCTATTTTTGCATGTATCAGTCCTGATAAAGAATTCACTGTGCCACAAAGGAAAGATAAGCTGTGGAAGAAAACTTGAATATAATTAGTTTACTCAAATACTGAGAGGTCTCTGTGGAAAACTCCTTGTTGAAATCAGAGTATCTCTACCTTTCTAATAATGTTCGGAAACACTCCACCATTTTTTCTAACTTTCCTTATTTCCCTCTCATAACCCAGAGAAAAATAACTCCTATCTATCCTACAAATCTGCCAATAGGTTTGTTCGCTCTGAGTGTCAGTTTGAACCACGTCAGCTCTGTTAATACAACAGAGCCTTAGACTGGGCTGCCACCAAAATGATTTGCTCCACCCACAGCAATAAATGAAACAAAAGAGTGATGCAACCAGAGTCTCAAAAGCAGTTGTGCTTCCCCCCCACAGAACTCAGTTTCCTTTCACTTAAGTGTTGAGGAACTAATTCTCATTCAGTACCAACCATTTTCAATTTGCAAGCCTTCTTGTTATCACAGTTTGGTTACATAACAGCAGACCCGCAACAATGCAGTTCAAATTTTAGTAACCCTGTCACAATCACTGTGAATACTTGCATGAAGTACAAACTTGCAGCTAGCAATGAGGTCCACATATCATCAGGTAAATAAATTTGTTTCATGGTCAGAGACCAATCATATCACTTCTTTCAAAATCTGTCAGTGATTGGTCACTGTATGTCTCCATTCAGTTCACAGGTAGGAAAGCACGTACTTATGCTGCAAACTTGTCACTCAGCTTTAAATCCATGTGGCTTATTAGAAACATGGATTATTGAAGAGGGAATTGGCCAACAGAGATGAAAGTAAAGAAACCCAAAGAAAAAGCCAAAAGTGATAACACTGGGAGAGATGTTGGATGGAATCCAAGTGGAGTCATGGCTGACTGTGGGAGTGTTGACACTGCCACCATTGGGGAAGCTGTAGATATACAGCCAGAAAACACAGTGAGTGAAGGTGAAGCAACGGAGCTACACAAAGAAAGCAGTTGTAAGGACGTGAATGACAATGTTCCAAACAAAGACAGCAATGCTGGGAAAAACTTCTTCCTCAGGAATTCTTGGAGATATTTTACAACATTGAAAGGGAAACAGATACAATGCAGAAATAACAACTGGCCAAGGTTTGGAAAGATGCTCACTTCTCCTCATAAGTTACATGACCCCAATGAGGCAATCACCACTCAAACTACCCTTGAATGTTTTTTTACAAATAGCTGAAACACTTGTTCAACTATTCATGTTTCTAATATTTAAATGTCAGCTTGTTAAATAGTATTTAAAAACATTTCCGCATATACTTAAAACCAAAAGTGAGAGAGTTTTCAGTGTATGACAGCAATTTCTAATGGTTGCAAAACAATCATACACTTCCCATTATTATTAAGGTCACTCTGCATGGCTTCAGCTTGCATAGCCATCTACTGTGCAAAGCAAGGACTACCTGCAATAACACTTTAAAAAAATTATTTTAACCAAATAGCTAAAATAAAACCTCTGCGGCTTTCCACTAGAGGTTTGTTTCCAAACTGGGGAGTGAAAAAAAGAGGTTTACTCATTCATTCAGCTTTAATTACACTGTCCCTATGGACATTCGATTTTAATAATTCAGTGTAATACATTCCCAGTTTAATTGCCAATTCTCCCCCCACAAGCTTAATCTAAATGCTGTGCAGGTTCTGATCGTCTTCCTTCCTGTACACAACTCAAGTAGCTTACACTTCTGGTAACAAAGTTGTGTATTGTCCTCATATGAGTACAGATGTCTACATCACCCCGGAAACCAAAGATGTGATTCTAAAGGGAGCTCTCGAGGGCTTACAATTGACTGAGTTCCATTGGATGCTGGTGCAGAATTGTGCCAGGAAAGCTCTGTGTACACTGATTTGAACCTCACTACGGCTGTGGAAAGACTGGAAGAACTTTAGCTGACTTGTGGGGAAGAAAGAGCTCAGTGGCAGTTGATGGAATCTTTTTTTCAAATTTGCAGATTGTCTCAATTAAACTTGCCACTCAAAGTATGAACACAGATTGTCTTTTGTTTATTCAGAGACTCATAATGGCCCCAAAGAGCAACTGATTGCCAAAGGGACAGAGTGACTAGAACAGAACAAGAAGTTCCTATCCTGCAATACCTTTTATTCCAAAGAATGTTATTTAGAACCCCAAATACTTTTGCTCCTACTGTCAGCTTTCTATGTGGTGGACATGCCAGTCCACACAATCTATTTAATCCAAAGTGTAGCTTAACTCTAATGCTAATCATAACATAGAAGTAACCCTTTATTTTTCTAAAGATGATTTATTCAACAAGCTCACTATAGGGAATGGAGACAGAACATAGGAAGAGAATAAAAACTCTACAGAAACTGTCTTAAACTTGCATAACTTAATTAGGAAACCCAGATACACGAGAAAAAAATATCACTTGTAATTCTTATAATTCACTTGTAATTCTATGGCCTGTAGATAACTGTGTTTACTATTCTGAGGCATATTCTGTAAGATTTACTTCTGTACAAAGACACATATGAGGATGTGGATGTGTGCAATGTTAATTTTTAACCAAAGTATGGTTATATTACACATTTTGTTTTGAATCCTACTTTCTCACAACATATTACAGATATTATTGCAAGAAACATATACCTACATTATAATTGTTAAGGGTTTATGGATGTAAGTGAAGAACAGCTTGGCAACCCAACTTTAATTTAGGTGTTGAAACTATTTTCTTCTTTTTGTATTATAAATGCACACATGCATGTCAATGGATATCTATCTTCACATGTTTGTTTCTTGTGGATAAATTTCTAGAATTAAAATGTTAATTCAAAGAGAATGCCATTTTAATGGTTTTCATATATAGGTTTACAAAATGCCTTCTAGAAATGTTGTATATTATCTTGCATTCCAATCACACCAAATATCCAGTTCCCCGCTTTCCTCTTGGTCCATTTTGTAAACTTTGCAAACTTGTTAATCAAACAGGAAACACTGGCAGCTCCTTCCTTTTCAATTGTATTCTCTCACTGCTGCTGAGACTGAACATTTTCCACATTTCCTATCTTTTGCCCACTATGGTATCACAACTTTGACTTTGTTTTAATCTTCACTCAAAAATATGTTTATAGAGAGTAGAAGAGGGGACGGTGAGAGAGAAAAAGAGAGAGAGAGAAACTTCAATAAGTTGCCTCCCACATTCCTTCCGACCAGGGATCAAACCCACAACCTTTTGGTGTATAGAATGGCACTTCAACCAACTGAGCCACCTGACCAGGGCAGAAGTTTGACTTTTTTATTAATTGATATCTTTATATTAAAAACTGTAACATCTATATACTACAAGTGCTTTTCCTGCTTGTATTTTAATTTGGGGCATTATTAATTTTGTAATAAAATTATATTTATTTCACGAAAACTTTTACTCTTTTTAAAAATAGTTTGCACATCTGGTGCCATGTTAAGAATGGCCTTCTCCACCTCACGGTAATAAAACTGTAGTAGAAAATTAAAAGTGTACTTAGAGATTGAAGCTGGCACTCTGCATTAGCCCCTGCTGGCTCCCTGCTGGCTTCCTGACTTCAGACTATCTGTTCCGGACCTCTGATAACTCCCCTCTGGCTTCCAGGGCTCCAGACAACCACCTGTTAACTAGTTGACTTTTTGTCTCGGACTCAGTTAATTTCTTACTATCTCTTTGTCGCGGCCCCAGGCAATTTTCCCCCTCTGCTTCTGCCTTGGCTTCCACATTCCTGCTTGTATCACGAGACCTCTCCCCTCCCCACTTTGTTGCAAAGTATTTAACCGCCCACCTGACCCCTCCTCAGTGCCCAGAATTTGGAAGCTGTCTCCTCTGGGCCCACGCGTGTAATAAAGGCTTACTCCGTCACCCCAGATCGTGTGAGAGTTCGTTTTTCTGTAACAAAACTACCTACATATTTATGTAAATTTATGTAGTTTTACTTTAATATTTTATAATATTTTGTTTTTACATAAAATTACATATCTTTTCATTTAAATATTATTACCTATTAATACCATACAATGAACTTTTTATTTTAGATATTGTATTTTTTTAGTTCTAGGATTTCCATTTGCTTCTTTTTGGACTTTCCATATCTCTCCTAAAGTTTTCTAATTTCTTCTCATTACTTCTATCATTTTTCTGTAGATCCATTAGCATATTAATCATAGCTATTTTAATGTCCTTGTCTGCTAATTTTGCCTGGGTGATCTATTGTTCTGTTTCTATTAACCATATTTTTCTCTTGAATATGAATTTTTTTTTGTTTCTCCTTATGTCTAGAATTACTTTATTGTTTATTAAACATTGTAAGTATATTGCAGAGCTTTTAAGTTCCTGTTTTCTTGAGGGTCCTTTTTATTGTTTTTAATTTCTACTTAAGTGTGACTGAACTAGTACAGTAAGTCTTCAACATCATAGATAGGTTCATGGAAACTGACTTTAAACAAAATGAGGTATAACAAAACCAGTTTTATCAGAGGCTAATTGATATAAACAAGAATTAAGTTCCTACAGCATATTTCTGGCCACAAAATCATCACTGAACATTTACATCAAGACTCGAAACACTTCTAATACTAAACATTTAAATAAGTGTGAGCTATATATACATTTAAAAAAGATTCATAAACACAAGTAAAATTATTTTGCAACCCACTTTTCCAAGCTCAGAGCACTAGGTTAAACCCATCCCTGGACAGAAGGTTCTAATATGGAAGGGCAAACCCACACCCACACCCACACTCATGCAGACTGGGCAATGCAGACACCCCAGCCAATTCACCTCAGTGCACATCTCGGCATGTATGCGAAAACCAGAGTCCTGGAAGAGATCCATGCAAACATGGGGAGAACATGCAAACTCCATAGAGTGGCCTCGCTGGAATCAATTTTTTGTTTTTTTCTCATGAATGTTATAATGAAACAGTATTGAATGAAATAATGTTATTTCAGGACCTGTTGTATTATCTAATAAAATGTTTTTACTTAGGTTTGTTTTTGAGTTGTTCTGTCCTGTTCATCTATTTGCCCTTGAGATAAAACTGTTTCTTCCTCTGAAGAGTATTGAGTTTTATTCTAGCCAACAATTAAATTAAGGAAGGATGGTCTCCACAGTGTGGAGGAGTGCTTCCAGGCCTGTTAATCAGACCCACTTCAGCTGTGCCCTTACTCCCAAGACATGGTTCTTGCTAAGCTGTGTCTCTCTGGGTGCCACGGAAAGTTTGAGATGTTTTCTAAATACCATTAAATTTGTGGGAATTAGATTCCTAAGTCTATCTCCCTGGCATCCAGGTACCTGCTGAAATCTCAATGTAACTTTTTTTTTTTTTAAGTGTTCTAGTTGCTGTTTTTTTCTGGAGGTAACTTGGAGGTTTATTCCACACTTTTGCAGTTTTGGAATCTGCCAAGAATTTGAGAAGAGTTTGTACAAAGATTTTGGGGCTCCCCCTTGTGTTTCCCTTTTCTGGGATATCTTTCCCTCAGTATCTAATGAAATGGCCACACCTACCAGCAAGGAAGCATGGGAAATGTAGTCTTCAGTGCAGGCGCCATGTACTCAACTAAGTGGTGGTCATCTTTCTATTTTAATTATATTTTATCATGTATATCTATATCAAGGGAAACAATAACCTATATTTATTGATATATAAATGTAAACTGAGAAGTTTAGTATACTTTTACTTCTTCCCATCTCCAAGTTTTTGTTGAAATAATGTCTTTAAAAAATCCAGATTACCATTATTATTTCTTTTTGAATACTATGTATCTTCTAATTAAATAAATTATATTTTTAATTTAAATTATAATAGCAATATTAAGCTAAATTTCCCCCTTGTCTAATTTTTAATTAACGTTCATTTTTGTGTGATCATTTCAGGAGAGATAGGCAGATAAAATACTTTTTGAGCTCTTGTCTGTAAATGTCTTTCTTGTTCTTGCAATAAACAATGGCATTTTAGGAAATATAATTTTCTCTGCCATTAGTCTGTTGACATTTTTTCCTCATCTTCTAGCATTTATTTTTGTAGAAGGGAACTATGTGAACTGGTTTTCTTTTTGTCTGTAAATTTGTCTGACTGGATTCTTGAAGGACTTCTCCCTCTGGTTTTGATAGTGAATTTAATAGAATATGTCTCTTTTCATTTATTTTGATTGATATGTTCTGAACCCTTTATTGTGAAGAATCAACCTTTTTTGAAATCTCAGATATATATGTATATATGTGTGTGTGTATATATATACATATATACATGCATGCATATATATATATATATAATTTGAGTTTTCTTTTGGCTTCATGATTTTTCGGGGATTTTCCCCTTCATTTGTGGTAGCATTTCCCCAAGTCTCCATATCATTAAAATCATTTCATGTTCTTATTTTGAAACATAGATAAACCTAAATCCAATCCCCAGCATATGGGTCCAGCATCCCTGTGGAGGGCACACCAAACACAGTGTTTTAAATGTGTCCATGTGGCTATTATACTCATGAACATTTGGGAAGCATTTTAATGTATTTCTATTATGCCTATATTTGGTTTTCTCTATCTGTCTTCCATGTCATTTATACCCTATTACTTTTTCTTCCTCTGTGTTCTGATAATTTCTTGAGCTGCTCTTCTAATTCACTGATCTAGTGTTCTGCTAATTTACTGTTCAACGACTAGACTGTTTTTTCAAATTCAGTCATCCTGAGCTACCTGAAATAAGGCATTTCTAGTTTATAATTCTTCTGTTTATGTAAATGCAGTGTTATCATGAATCTTGTTAAGTAGACATATTAGATTATTTTTAGACCTTGTCATTTTACTTGAAAGAGTCAGTTAAACAAGGGTCATTTTGTCTGATGTGCCTCCTTTCTTTGAACTATTGAATCATTTCATATATAAGGCAATTTTGTTGTATTCACAAATTCATAGAGAGATGGACGGCTCCGCTGTTGGAAATGGTATGCCCATTTATAGGGACAAAAGCGGGGAAGAGAAACATTGACAATCCTATAGTTTTTGGCTGCATAGTATGTACAGCAATTATTCAGTGAAACAGCTCGCCTTCACTTAGAATGGATCCCCTTTGAGAAGGAAGGCTACACTCCCAAATAGCTTAGAGATGCTCAACAAATATTATCAATTTAAAAATAGATTTCTTCACAACGAACCCATGTTGGGAATGGAAGGAAAGCAAATGGTAGGAGCAAAACTTCTCAATGTATGTCTTTTTATATTATTTCAATTCTGAAAATATGGAAGCATTATTCATTTAAAAAAATGAATGAAGTAGGGCAGCCCCAGGAAAAGTACTTGATTTTTCTTAAAGCAAGCCATGGAACTGAGTCACAACTCAATTTTGGTTTTAGATTTTTGAACTGAAAATCTGCTTTTAAATACAGGTTTCTGAAATTCCTTTGGGATTTTTCTCTAACATGCCAGCTCATTATTAGAGTGACTATGTTCCCTGGGACTTGCACTGCTCTATTAAGAAGCCATTCAGGTTTCATAAAAGCAACAAGGTTAGTCAAAGGAAATTCAGAGAATGTGATCAATACGCTCAGAACATAACAAGTGTACCAATCTCTGGACCCATGTTTCCTAAAGAAAGACCTTTAATATACATGTTTTATTATCACCCATGCCAAGTTTCACACATCATGATGGAATTTTCAAACAGTCATACACGTTCTTGAAAAACAGCCTTCCCCAGATGGTAGAGTCCTACCTTGGTCCAAACTGTATAAATTAAAGGAATATTGATCTTAAAATAGTAGTACAGTAAATAATTGAAGCTTTATCCTGTACTGCTGCTGGCATTGTTAGATGTTTTGTCTTCATAATGCTCTCCCATGCAAGCACTTAAAACAGTCAAGCCCATTAGCTCTTTATGGAGATCAATTCTGTCAACTTATTGACAGACTTCTTTAAGCACAGATCTCTTTCTTGCTTCTGAGTACTCGCTCTGGCATAGTCATGACAAAATGCATCGCATTATCCAGCCACTCATTTATCGTTGCTATAAACACCTGCCTACAAGATGAATGCAGGTGCAAAAATTGCACAGTTTTCTCAGTGCCTCTTATTCTTTTGCAATACACACTGGTCTGATGTCAATAAACAGAGTATTCACTGGAGAAATGGCTGGGCCTAAATTCACTGGTATTAACCGCTTTACTACCAACAACACTAACACTTTTATAAAGACAAATTAAAAATACTCCTCATTCTATAAAAGTCTCAGAAGATAACATTTTAAACACAAAGATTGAAATATGGGCATTAGAATCCTGCAAGAAAAGTAGTTATGATCCCTCTTGTGAAAATATTTGCAAATTTAGGTTGAAATCACTTATAATGAAAATAATAGGAGTATAGTTATAAATACAAAGTGTGAGCATTATTTCACATTATTTATCATAAAACAAAAATAGTTCTTTTGGTGATGGAAGTTTTCTTGAGATTATTATTTTTTTTAATAAAGAGCATAGGATTGGAAATAAGGAGACCAAAACAAATGGCCTGATGAGGTATCTGGCACACAGAAACTTCGTGAGTGTTCACTGAATCCAAAGTAGAATAATCACGTTCGGAGTCTGTACTCACCACTTCACGATCTTGGCTACTTTGCTTCTCTATCACACAGCTTTCTCAGCTAATATAATAACAGTGCTTCCTTCACAGAATAACATGTTACAGTGTATACAAATGTTTGAATTGTTTAAAAGGAACACATTATCACAACATTTTACTATGTTTCACTTAGAAATTACTGTCTTATTTTAAGATGTTAGAACCATGTTGGAACAGGCCCAACGTTCAGCTATTTGCTTAAATTTACATGCTTTGTGTGGACAAAACATTAACATAATTGATAGGATTGCACCATTTGGCACTACACAGAGAGACTAAAAACAAGCTGAATTCTGCAGTTTTCTGTTTATCCCAACGGTATCAAGCTCCAGGCATCAAAGGACTTTCATGTGTTGGTTCCGCCTCCCAGCACCTGAGCAGAGTACTGGACGTCAGAAGGAAGCTCGTGTTTCTGCTGGGTTCAACTGTCCCTGGGACAGGTTCTTTGCATCTTACACAGGAAACCGAGTCTCCCCTCTTTACTTAGTGCACCCACTGGTGCAATCAGTAACTACCCTGAGCCCCAGTTTTGTTTTTGTTTTTGTTTTTGTTTTTGATGGGGGGCCTGATATCCTGACTAGTTCTTACAAATACCCTCCTACTGAAAATGAAACTCCATTTTCTCTACTCACCTCCTCCTAGTCTCCAGACATGCCCAGGCACTAGCTGGAGACCTGATTCAGCCTGACCTGAGAGCTATACCACCACCATCACCATCACCACTACCACTACCACTACCACCGGCCAGACCACTCATTAACCGATCCAATAATCATCCCCAATTCACCTCAATTGTTGAGTCCTAGCTCCCTGATAAGATTGACACAATTAGAAGAGAACTTTCAGATCCCTAACAGCATCTGTACCTACATGTTCAACCTTATTGCCTGCTACTAGAGATGAACGGTCCCTACCCGCGTTCATCTAAAACCAGGCCATCACTGTGAACACTGGATTCCTAGTTTGCTTTCTTATTTAAGGACATTGATCTAGCAATTCTCTGCTATTTCTTCTACATCACAACAATTTCTCTGCTAGTTTATTAGCATAAATGCAGTTATTTCTCCCATACTAAAAAAACAAATCTTCCCTTTACCTGCTGCCAAGTAGCACTAGATTACTTTGCTTTCCTAGAGCAAAATCCCTTGAAAGTATGGTAGACATTGTCTCAAATTGCCCTGTTTTCATTCTCTTAAACACCTGCCAATGTGTCTTTTAAGCCAAACTTCACCAAAACTGCTCTCATCTGGGTCACCTATAACATCACCAATGATCATTTTTCAATTCTTATCCTCCTTGGCCACTGGGCCATATGTAACATGGGTGAGCATTCCTCTCCCTTGATACACTTGGCAAGTCTGCTTTTGCAGGAGAAGACTCATCAGTCATCTGGGATGAGAGAATCCAGGAAATCTCTTGGCATTGCCTTCAAAATACATCCAGGCTCTGACCATACCACTGTGTCTATTGCCAACACCCAGCTGTACCCACCATCCCTTGTTCTCGGATTACTGTGATTATTCCTAACTGGTCTTCTTGTTTCCACCCTTGCAACATTACAATTTCAACATATCTTTTCAATATATTGGCAAAAGCAGTCTTAAAAAAAAGTAAATCACATGATGCCTCTCTGTTCAATATCTTCCTGTGGCTTCCAATCTCATTCAAAATAAAATCAAAGACTTTAAAATTACTTACAAGGACCGGCGGGATATGATTGCCAATTTTCTCCCCTGAGACACTGCCCCGGTTTGTTCTGCTCCGGTACATGGGCCTTGTTTCTCTCAAACATACTGCCAGTGGGGATAAAGGTAGTGGAAATAAATCATAATTTACTCTGCGGCAATGCTGCTTTTGGGTACAAATATCAATAAAATAGCATCCATATCAAAAACAATAACATTAATATACATGATAATTTGAATTGTATTACAGCTACATCTTATGTGAACTATATAAGCAGAATGCTAGACTTAATAGGTCCTTTACAAATATACTGTCTCACTCTCACTATTTATAGAAGTGATACATAAAATTTGAATCTCACCAAATTTTAAGAACTTTCTCTGGTGAAATTTTTCAGTGTACCTACTTCCAGGTGTGAAACGAAGAGATTCATAATGGCTGGCTCAAGACCACATGTACGGCCAGAGATAAATTCCAAGAACTTAGTATTTCTATTCATAAAACTATTTTGATTTTGCTCTAATTAAGACTGTGGTTGTTCTAAATAAAGTATAGGAAAAACATATTAAATGAAAATGGGCAACTTATATTCATTATTTCTTCATAAGTTTTATAGGCCAATAATTCTGGATCCAACAATAACCTCAGAGCACTGACTCGACATTACTGTGGCTGTCACTGCATGTCCTCCACACCACCGCACGGGTCCGCTCAGATGCCACTCAGTCACTGACGGAACAGGCCACATGCTCAAAAACATTTACTCCTGCATGATTTCCAGGATTTTTGTAGCCCTGTCCTTGGACATAGGTGTGTGATCTGTCTAATATTTCCTACATATTCCAGACCATTATCATTCACAATACTTGACCTCAAATCTATTTTAAATGTCTCTTTTCCTGGGACTGGCAAAAATAACATAAGTAACGCCTTTATTTTTTTCCATGGAATAGGACATCAACTCCTTTTGCTACTTTATTTTATATAGCTTCCTAAACATAGTTAATTTAGTGAGTACATACTGATGCTGATATTTAGAAAAGTGAAGACTGTTTTGCTGGCTTCATTAAGGAGCATCCAAATAAAACAATAAATTCTTTATTTCAAGACTGACTGCAGTCTAACAAGTAATGCTCCAAGGAGCTTCTCTACCTTTTCACCTGGCGACAAGAGCTGCCACTGTTTGTTAAGGAAAGCACTTAACAAATATTTATTATGCACTTATTAAATGAGAAGAGTATTTTGAATAAGAGATGCAAAGTGCAATAATACTTTTGTTAGAAAGTATGCATATATAAATCATAGAAGTGAACCGTAATATGATAGCATTAATTCGCGGTACGGCACTAGGAGACAGAGATCAACACTGCTGGGGCAGTGATTCGGGTTACAGGACATGGTTCTGCCCTGGAAGGGTAAGAAAGGTGTAGACATTGAGGAAGGGCTCTAAGTCACCGAAATGTGACTTGGGTCTCTGTAAGTTAAGGTGAAATTAATCCGTTGTTCAGGGCTTCATAACCCAGAGGCTATTTTTGATGGGACCTCCAATTGCTATAACAGTTATAACAAATTTGAACAGGAAATTCCAGTTAATTCCAGCTCTAGGATTGGCCTGGGTACAAAAGTACGGAATATAGACATCTTATGTATATGTGTTATAACCTAGGGTCAGAGACTGGTGGTCTATGAGCTTTCACAGTAGCAAATGTCTCTCATTTTTACTTCACCCGAAGGCATTTGGGTTGCAAATTTTGCTTCAGAATCATTGAGAGCTACTTAAAGTATTTTAGTAAAAGAATGATATATGTAATATAGTAGTTTCAGAACTGGAGTCTGGCTGTGGCGTTTAATAAGAACTAGAAAGTAGATAAACTAGAATGAAGAAAATCTACTAGGACACGGCAACAGAAATTTAAGGATGAAGTGATGAAGTCCTGAACCATCTTGGTGAAGTGATAAAAAGGAAAGGGGAATTCCCAAAACCATTGAGTAATTTATTTACTTAAAAAGTATTTACAGAACATCTAAAATAGTGGTCAAAAAGTTTTTGCCCTCATGTAGCATATAATTCATTGTGAGAGGCAGGCTGTAATCAAACAATAACACACAAAAAACACAAAATGGTAAATGTTGTAACTATTTCAAAGAGTCAAACATGCTTATAACAGTCAGGGAAATTTCAGCTAACACTTGAGCTTCGCCCGAAGGATCAGTTGGAATTACTCAGACATAGAGGGAAGGTGAGAAGGTTCTAGGTGGAAGACGGAACAAATGAAAAATCCCTGTGGGTGAAAGACCTCATTTTATTGTGCTTTGCTTTGTTGCACTTCACACCTGTTGCTCTTTCTACAAATTAAAGCAAGACCCTCTGCCAACGAGAAGATTATGACTTGCTTTATTCCTGTGGTCTGCAACAAACTGCAACAGCACCTCTGAGGTGTGCCTGTGGTAGACAAGGTCAGGGTGGCCAAGTGCAGACAGAGGAAAAGGGGTGCACACAGGGAAATGTTAGACCATGCAAGGTCTGATTAAGGAGATTGGTCTTTGTGCTAAGAAAAACAGAGATTATTTAAAGATTGTATGCAGCCAGATGAGCTTTGCTTTTTAAAAGGACATGCTGGCTGTAGCCAGGTGAAATGAATTGCAGGAAAGCACGCGAGACATGGAGAAGGGTTCAAACCTTAACACTGCTGGTAATACTCAACTCTAAACAGAGAACATGTGGGTGAAATTAGATACTCAGCACGCTCTAAAATATATTTCGTGAAACACCCATGCAATATGTGCTAAGGGCAAAATGTTCCATGATTCAATAATGCGGGAAATGCTGTATATTATATCCCTTCTTAGAAATCTGCAATGCATGTAGCTTATTAAAGACTCTGGTTGTGAAGGAATACAGCTAGAAGACAAAGCAAAGCATGTTTAACTTTGTGAAACCCAGAATACCATGACTGTATCTAGTTTTGCAGTTTATTGTGGTACTGTTTGATTACTGTATGTCTCTCACAATGAATTATATGCTACATAAGGGCAAAAATGTTTTGACCTTGAAACTTATTGCACATAGAATACCTCTTAGGAAATACAGATGTTTTCTTACCAAACAGAACTGGATTTTAGTAGATGGCTCTACCTGACTTTTTGCACTGCTCATATGGAGAAGTATTTTTCACTGATATTTTAAAAAATAATATTGAAGAGAAAAAACAAGAATGTAATTTAACCCATGGAGCTATGGCACCTATATAAAAATAAAATAATTTTAGAGGCATAAAAACAGTAACTAATAGAGATGGGTTTACTTCTAAGGAACTATTGCAGGGGGAAAGTAATTTAAAGAAATATACACTTCAAAATGATATAAATTATTACATACCTCTGAGAATAAGAAATGTACATTTGAGCAGCAGCCAGCCTCCACGATAGTCTTAATGAGCCCGCCCTCCTGCCATTTATACCCTTGCCCTGCACCCTCCCACGCTGACTCACCCTGGTGTTGACCAATAGAAAGTAGTGGGAGTGACTCTGAATTTCAAGGCTAGGTTGTAAAAAACTATGATTTCCACCTCGGGCATTTGCGTTCCTGGTTTGCTTACTCTGAGGGAAGCTAGCCACCAGGCCATGAGGACACCACCTATTGGGGAGACCTAGGTGGAAGAAGTCTCCATGACCAATAACCAGCATCGAAGTGCCAGTTGCCTGAGCGAGCCACCCTGTGGCAGATGGCCTAGCCCCAGGCATGCTTTAAGATGACTGCGTCCTCTGTGACATATGCTGAAACTGCCTGAGAGACCCCGAGATGGAAATGCCTAGTTGAGTCCTTCCTAGATCCTTCATTATGAAACCACACAAGAAAATAAAAGATTGGTGTGCTTTTAAGCCACTAAATATTGGGATGTTTTTAAAAGCAGGAATAGTGAACTAACATACAGAGTTCTTTTAGAAAAAAATGTTTTGAATTGTACTTTCTTGTTAGTATAAGTCACAGGGATATACTTTGCCAATTAAGCATTAATGTTTGTAAAACATTTTATTTGTCTTCCAAATTAGCATATTCTATGATTTTTTTCAGTAAGAACGCTCCAGGGATATCACCTGAAAATTTGCAGGAAAGAAATCTTGTAACTATAACTCATAGGAACTCACAGACAACTTCCCGTATGCTAATGTACAACCCTTCTTCAGAGGAAGCAAATCACCACAGAAGTGGGTCTTTAGAAGACTGTCAAGTCATGAATATGATAAGCCTTCTCTGATGATGAATATGACAAAAGCTGTGAAAACTGCCAGCCATTGTGAATGAAGCAGAACATTTTCATGAGGTGAAGAGATGAGTTTCATACTTTGCAAGGTCTTTCCTTTAGTAATGTCCACCAAACTCTTTCCCCTCCTATCTGCTATGTAGCCTATTCAATTAGAGATAATAATGCAGGCCTGGGATGGAATGTAATTCGTTTCTGTGATCCCAACACTTCATTTTATCTATTAGCCTCAACCTTGTTCCTCACTTCTTACCCTTATGCTTCTAGCATAGAAAAAAGGTCTTAAGGGTTTTTTTTCTTACTGTTTTTTTCCTCACTCCCAATCACTTCAGAAAGCGATCAGAGTAAGACCATTGCTCCAGATCAGAGACTCGGGAGAAAATGTGAGCAGGCATAGCTACGGGCAATCTGTAAGTAAACCGAGCCTTTGGATATCTAAGAGTCGATGGCTTTAACGCTAAGCATTTCAGTTTCATTTGTTTTAAAATCATCTAGACCAAGAAAGTGAAAATTTTATGTTAGTTATCATGAAGAAAATACAAAGTTTCATATATTTTCTATTTATGAAGAAGATACTCAACTTTCAGTTCTAGCTCAGACACGTGAAGAGCTTAGTAGTCACTCTGGTCCTTACAACAAGAAAAATGCTGAACAAACTGAAAATCAATGACTTTTCTCAGACTTGCTAGAGAATTGAGGTCACAGGACAAAAATACCACCCCACAATCTGGAACGGGAAGGCGAATTCAGAGAATTATAGACGAGATCAGTTTACTGGGAGCACAAGCTGCTGGAGCCATGAACTGATAGAAACGTAAATGGTAATTCTGATGAATTGCTGGAGGCTGAGTGTGGACTAATTTGAGAGGAGGAACACCTGAGGGCTCAGTGCCACACATTTTCATTGGTTTTACTTCCCGGAACCCCACCAAGTTCTCGCAACGACCATCCAAGGAAAATCCCCTCATGTTTCTGGTGGTGGAAGGAGAACAGTGACCATTTTGAAATATGTCCTGAGTCTTCTCCATAGCGAAGTACTGCTGTCCAAGGGAAAATAATTTATAAGACCTTTACCCTACTTGGGAAAACAGCAATCATCCCACTCTAGCCCCAACTCCTAAAACTCAACCATAAGAATACAGACAACTCAATCAGAAAATGGGCACAGATTTGGACACCTTACCAAAGGAGACATACAGATGACAAATAAGCATGTGAAAATATGCTCAACATCTTGTGTTATTAGATAAACACAAGTGAAAACAATGATATGTGACCACATGCCTGTTAAAATGGCTAAAATCTAAAAACCTGACAGTGCCAAATGCACAAATTTGCCTATTCAGACTTAGGAAACTATAGACAAACTTCTCACAATTGTCCTACTCAAACAAGTGAATCATTAAGAAGGGGCTGAAGGAGGAGCTTGGTGATAAAGTCCATTTTCCTCTGAAGGCTTTTGAAAATCCTTCATATCTAGGGAACAGAGGCAGATATGGAAATGTGTTTGCCTATAGTGTTGGGTGCAGAACACACATGCACACACATGCACACACACACACAAAACACAGTTTCTGCATGTCTGATATGGATGCAGGGGCTAGGCAGCATTTTTGGTGCCAAAAGTAGCAAATACATATTGCTGAACCACAAGAAACTAAAAACTCTCAGGCCATCTAATGCCAAAACAGCCAAAAGTCAACAGGGCTAGCATAAGATGTGACAGCATGAATTACGTGGTTGTGCGGAGTGGACAAAGTAGAACTAAAACCAACAGTTCTCCTCTTCCTTCCTTTCTTTTTTTTTTAAAAATAACAACTGCAACATTACTTATTTATTTGTGTGTGTGTTTGTTTTTCCTTTTTTAAGTATATTTTATTGATTTTGCTATTACAATTGTCCCATTTTTTTCTCCCCTTTATCCCACTCTGTTCTGCATCCCCATCCATCCATCCAGAATCCGCCCTGTTAGTTCAAGTCCATGGGTTGTACATATAAGTTCTTTGGCTTCTCTGTTTCCTATACTATTCTTAACCCCCCTGTCTATTGTGTACCTACCATTTATGCTTCTTAACCCCAGTACCTTTTTCCCTCATACTCCCCCTCCCCACTGATAACCATCCATGTAATCTCCATATCTGTGATTCTGTTCATGTTCTAGTTGTTTGCTTAGTTTTTGTTTTTGTTTTTTAGGTTCAGTTGTTGACAGTTGTGAGTTTGTTATCATTTTACTGTTCATAGTTTTTTATCTTCTCTTTCTTAGATAAGTCCCTTTAACATTTTATACAATAAGGGCTTGGTGATGATGAACAACTTGAACTTGACCTTATCTGGGAAGCACTCTATCTGCCCTTCCATTCTAAATGATAGCTTTCTGGATAGAGTAATAATCTTGGATGTAGGTCCTTGCCTTTCATGACTCCAAATACTTCATTCCAGCTCCTTATTGCCTGCAAGTTTTCTTTTGAGAAATCAGCGATAGTTTTATGGGAACTCCTTTGTAAGTAACTGTCTCCTTTTCTCTTGCTGCTTTTAAGATTCTCTCATCTTTAATCTTGGCTAATGTAATTATGATGTACCTTGGTGTGTGCTTCCTTGGGTCCAACTTCTTTGGGACTCTCTGAGCTTCCTGGACTTCCTGGAAGTCTACTTCCTTTGCCAGATTGGGGAAGTTCTCCTTCATTATTTGTTCAAATAAGTTTTCAATTTCTTGCTCTTCCTCTTCTCTTTCTGACACCCCTATGATTCAGATGTTCGAATGTTTAAAGTTGTCCCAGAGGTTCCTCAGCTTATCCTTATTTTTTGGAATTCTTGTTTCCTCATTCTGTTCCAGTTGGATGTTTATTTCTTCCTTCTGTTCCAAATTGTTGATTTGAGTCTTCCTTCCCATCACTGTAGGTTCCCTGTGTATTTTTCTTTATTACACTTTATATAGTCTTCATTTCTTCCTTTTTTGTGTGTAACCATATTCAACCAATTCTGTGAGCATCCTGATTACCAGTGTTTTAAACTCTGCATCTGAGATGTTGGCTATCTCTTCATTGCTATGCTCTTTTTCTGGAGCTTAATCTGTTCTTTCACTTGGGCCATATATCTTCCTTTCGGCACACCTGTTACATTGTAAGGGGCACAGTCTTAGGTATTTGTCAAGGCAGGGCAACCCTCTTTGCTGCATTATGGAGCTGTCTGTGGGGGAGGGGCCAGAGAGGGCATAATGGTGCTTACTCAGTTCTTGCCCCAGTTTCAGCCACTTCTCTTGCTTCCCACAAGTGGATTGTGCCCTTTCATGTGCCAGTTCCTTAGTGGATGGGCTTTTGTACATTTTAGATTCCTGTGGTCCCCTTCAACAGACTCTCCTGTGATACTGGGAGTTTCTCCTGCCGCTGCAACCCCCACAGGTTTTTATCGTCATAGGTTTTGAGGCTTTATTTCTCCACACTGGAACCTTGGGCTGCATAGCCTATCTTACTCCCCAGTTGTTCCTCCTGGCTTATCTGCACTGCCTGGTCCACCAGCCACTGCCTTGCCCATCCAGGTCCTCCGGCCACCACATCGTCAATGTGTTTTCACTGCACCAGATTCCCATTTCCACCCCTCCTACCAGTCTGGATGAATGTTTCTTCTTTAACTCCTTCATTGTCAGACTTCCATACAGTTTGATTTTCTGGTAGTTGTTGTTTGTTTTTAAATTGGTCATTATCCTTTTGGTTGCATGAGGAAGTGAAGTATATCTACCTATGGCCAAGAGCTATAAGCCTGCCTCTTCCTTCCTTGCTAAGGCACCATCTTCACTCAGTCTCCCCTGGGTCCTTTACTCCCTGATTAGGACTAACGGTTGGAGAACTATGCAATGTCATTAGTAGTAGGTAGCTTTGCAGTTTTAAATTATATCTTATTGATTATGCTATTACACTTGTCCCAACTTTTTCCCTTTTTGCCCCATTTCCATCCAGCACTCCCCAGTCCACCAGGCAATCCCCACCCCATTGTTCATGTCAATGGGTCATGTGTTCAAGTGCTTCAGCTACTCCCTGTCTTGGCAGTGTGGCTTAATATAGTAGGTGTCCTATAGTGTCCAGTGGCACAGCCTCCCCTCCCAAGCTGGGTACTGGAGGTGTGCCCTTTGTGTAGGCTGAGTATACACTCCACTTTTAGTTCAGACTTGGTTATTCTTGGCAGATCAAAAACTGGTAGGGATTTACCCAGGCCAGTCAGCTGCAAGGACTGGTTATGACCCCCAACCACAAACTTCCAACCCCCATGGAAGATCAGCTGTGCAGGGGCAGGGTGGTAGTGCTCTGACATGGTCTGTAGCTGTCTGCTGTGTATGTAGGCTCTGGAGTTTTCCAGGTGGTGCAGGCCAAGATCATCCACCTTCTGTACTCAGCCTGGGGTGACCCTGCATGAGCTATAACACAATTTGAAATGGCTGCTACTTGGAATGGGCTTAAGATTCCCAGGTGAAGTCAAGTTGTGAGTCTAGGCTGGCTGCTGCTAATGCCAGGCCTGGGGCCACTTAGCAAGAGGTAAAGGAGCGGGGGTTCACTGAGGCTTGCTGTTGCTTATTTGAAGGGATATAGAATGTTATGAAGCATGAGCCAAAACCAGCCATACATATGGAAAAGTCATGGTTAACAGATTGGGTGGGCCTGTAAGTTTGGTGGAACACAGTCTCAGGGGATCTCCAGGGTGGGGCAAACAGTATTAGTCGGGTTGATGGAGTCTCATACATGGCACCCACCTGCCAGCTTTGTGGCCCTCTGGGGAGAGGGCTCAGAAAAGGGACAATGGCTTCTGCCCACCTATCTGTCTGGGTGAAAGCTATCTCCATCTACCTCCTTGATGCCAGACACTCTGGTTCCTTCCTACATGCCACTGGTGCCTTTCAAGCTGTTACCCCAGTGCTGGAGCTCAGAGGGAGTAAGTATGAGTAACTCTGTGTGTGGGTTCTTCCCTTAAACAAGAACTGCTTGGAACTCCAGAGGTTCCTTCCACCTATTCAATCCCTGCTGGGCTTTGTAGCCAGAAGTTATGGGGACTTATCTTCCTGACACTGGAACCCTAGGCTGGGGGCCCTGGTATGGTGCTGGGCCTCCTTACTCCTGACATATCCCCCCAAATTTTTATCCATCACATGTAGATGTGGACCAGCCCTTTCTGTGCATCCATCCCTCCTACCAGTCTTCATAGACGTGGTTTCTTTAATTTTTAACTGTATGACTTCCATTCAGGTTGATTTCTGATGGTTCTGAGAGATGGTTGTTTTACATTTTATTTGTAGTTTTGTTGTGGTTGTATGAGGAGGCAAGCCATGTTTGCTTATGCTACCATCTTGACTGAAAGTCCCATAGCTTTACATTTTTAAAAGACACAGAGAACTAGATAATGATATTTTAAAGAATTTTTGCCCATCAAAAATACTAATATGAGTATAAAGGCAGCAGATGCAGTAGAAAATGATATTCATAATACATATATCTTTTTAAAAAATCTATTCTGAATATATAATGAACTTCTATGGATCAATAGAAAAGGGGTTCACAAACCCAGTGGAAAATGGGCAAAAGTTTCTAAACAAATATTTTCAAATGACAATATCAAAAAAACAAGAAAGATAGGAAAAGGTGTTAAACTTCATCAGTCATTACATAAATACAAGTACAACCACAGAGATTTCACTATGTACCTACCACAATGTAAAAAGAAAAATTAGCAACTAAATAATAGTAAAAAGTAAGTGCTAGTAAGGATGAAGAGCAATCCAAATGCTCATATGCTACTGTTGGGAGAGAAAATTAGTAAGCAGCTTGTGAAACTCCTTGACAACCTTTATCACAGCATCCCTTAGAGGAAGGAGTTAATGCGCTGCCCTTACCAAGGGGTGGCTGAGGAGAACGGTGGCTGGGGTCATCCAGTCTGATCTCCTTCAAACCCAGACCTCCAGCTAAATAGGCTAATGATATTTGCTAGGAAGAAGTGACCTTACATCTAAAATGCCTCTTGGCAGGATATTCTGGCGAAGGATTGCCTATAGAAAAACAACCCAGGATATACAAAAAATGGCCCTCTGGAGAAATTCATCTGAACTACACAGCTCTTTGACTTCACAATTTAAATGTTTCTGCTGTGTGACGTGACCCTGCAAATGTAGCATTGAGATTTCATCCATTATTCCGGGCAAGTGTGACATGCTGGACAAGGAAAGACAGGATCTGGGAAACCACCCTTGGTGCCCTAAACCGCTCTCTGCTCTTTCTGAAATTTTCAATTGCCTTCAAATTGAAATTATTTAATAAAGTTTGCTAAGGGATAAAGTTTGCTGGGTGATTCATAGAGTCCAGTTTGAGAATTCTATTCTCTGTGTTAATCAGATCCAATAATCAGACCCAATAATTTCATTCATAGGTAAATGCCAAACAAATCATTCACATGTAGGACCCAAAACTGTGATGTTCGTTGCAGCACTATTCTCAATAGCCCCAAACTAGAAAATATCCAAATGCCATAAAGAAAAATGGATAAATTGTGGTATGTTCACACAATAGGAAGTTATTCAGCAGCTAATACCTTCAACTATATGAATTATTATAGACATACTTCATAAACATCATGTTGATCGAATTAAGACAAATTCAAAGAATACCTTGTGCTTCTAAAATTATAAAATAGGCCAAATTAATCCAAGCTGTTAAAAGTCAGGTAATATCAACCTTATTGGGAGCAGATAATATTGAAGGACAACATGAGTGGACTTTAGGGTACTGTTCTGTTTCTTAATCTAGGAGCTGGTAAATTCAGTTTATACAAATTTATTAAACTATACAGTTACAGTAAGTGAACCAGAGGAAGAGAGGACTCCCTGTTGGAAGCAGTGCCCATAAATGGGTTCTTGAGGGTAAGAAGGTTATGAAAAGTGTTTAGGAAATTTTACTGGATATTTAAAGATTAGTCAGAAAATTCTCCCATCACTCTCTCTTCCAGAGGCTCCTGAAGAGATTTATATAAATTTCAATGGTCTTTAAAGCCAAAGCATTTATGAATTCAATGTGACAAAATAGAGAGATGAGTGGTGAGGCGAGAATAGCAACATACTAGAATTATAACTGAAAAGAAAAAAACTTGTCAAGATATACATTTATTATTTATTATTTTATTTTGTTTATTGTTGTACAAATTCAGTTGTCTCCATTTTTCCACCACCACTTTCCCCCTCCCCACCCATCCCCACCTCCCACCCTCAATCCTCTGCCCTTTGACTTTGTCCACGGGTCCTTTATACATGTTCCTTGATGACCCTTCTCCTTCTTTCTCCCATTATCACCCTCCCCAATCCCCTCTGTTTACTGTCAGTTTGTTCTTTATTTCAGTGTCTCTGGTTCTATTTTGCTTGCTTGTTTGTTTTGTTAATTAGGTTCCACTTATAGGTGAGATCATGTGGTATTTGTCTTTCACCACCTAGCTTATTTCATTTAGCATAATGCTCTCCAGTTCCATCCATTCTGTTGCAAAGGGTAGGAGTACCTTCTTTCTTTCTACTGCATAGTATTCCATTGTGTAAATATATCACAGTTTTTTGATCCATTCATTTACTGATGGTCATTTAGGCTGCTTCCAGCACTTGGCTATTATAAATTTTGCTGCTATGAACATTGGGGTTCACAGGTTCTTTTGAATTGATGTTTGAGGATTCTTAGAGTATAATCCCAGCAGTGGAATTGCCAAGTCAAGAGGTAGTTCCATTTTTAGTTTTCAGAGGAAATTCCATACTGTTTTCCACAGTGGCTGCACCAGTCTGCATTCCCACCAATAATGCACTAGGGTTCCCTTTTCTCCACAATCTCATCCGCAGTTATTATTTGTTGATTTGTTTATCATGGCCATTCTGATTGGTGTGAAGTGGTATGTCATTGTAGTTTTAATTTGCATCTCTCTGATGGCTAGTGATGCTGAGCATCAAGGAGATATATATTTAAAAGCTTTAGAAATAGCAGGTCATCTAATTGTTGATATTTCTAAGTTCTTATATTTTGGTTTCAAGAAAATACCCTTGTATAGAGTTTTTATTAAAAATTGATACTGTCATATTTAATTCCATATTGCTAATGAATACTTGCCTTCTTAACTATTTTTAGTATATCCTAAGAATCTTAAAACATTATTGCTAACTCAATAATTCCAAATATGTATTTGTACTTTCTGAAACTATGACAATTGTGATGATGATGATTATAACAACAACAAATTTCCCTTAAGCTCCTAATCTATAAGGTACTATGATAAACACTCAAATACAGGGGTTCTTAATTCGGAGTTCAGTAAAATTCAGAGACCCATAAGTTTTAGTGGGGAAATATATATCTTTCTTTTCACTAAACTTTAATTGAAATTTAACACTTTTTTCTGATGGAAATGTAGCATTTCTTTCAGTAGACATCACTAATATTTTCATCATACAGATATCTTAAAATACTCATTTATGCTCATCACTACACTGAAATTATAAGTTATCTGACTCTCCATCAGACCTTATTTCATATATGAAGAACCATGTATATTACTATGTGGCATGATCTTTAATATTTTGATAACTGTATTTCAAAATTATTTTCTATAATTCTATATATTTTATTTTATGAATGGAAAGATGTTACAGACAATTGCATGAAAGGATTGCATGACACCAAAAAGATTAAGAACCTGTAAAACACCTCATTTAATCCTTTCAACTTATGACATCGATAATATTATTGTCCTCATTTTAGAACTAAGTAAAATGAAGCACAGAAAGCTGAATGACTTTCCCAAGTTTACATGACCAATAAATCCCAAGGCTACAGTTTGAACCTAAATCCATCCATCTTTAGAGCCTGCACTCTTGGCCACAGTTCATGTAGACTATTAGACATTTAAATCCCACCACATGGCTTTTAAACTGTTGCCTGCAGGGCTCTGGGATTCTCTGTGTTGCCCTAGGCTGTGGAAGCAGTGAGACCAAACTTCAGGCAGAGAAGGCCTTCGTTGATAACTTGAAGTCCATTTAAATTTTTGCTTTTAAAACAGGTTGGCTAGTATTAAAGAATATATATAAGTTCTAAACAATTGCCCTAAAATAACATAAAAGTATACAAATATTAGTTGTGAATCAAACTGCAAAAAATCAGTTATCAGACAGATATTTTTGCTCTTAGCCAATTCAGCCAGCTAGGGCCCCAAACAATTATTTCACTAAGTAATTTAATCCTTCAAAATTTCAATTTGAGAACCAACTTGGTTTGAAGGACCTAATGGGACATCTCCAACTGTGACTCCTTAAAGTCAACTATAGAATCTCAAGACTTCCCAATATTGCACTCAACCTTTCTTACTCCAATCCCAAACCCCTAAATTTATTCCATAATTTTATTTATAAGAATTTCAATGAGCTGGTAGACTTGGCCATGCTGAAAATATCTAATGACTGACAACATGCTAGACTTGGCTATAGTAAATGTTTAATATACAGTCATTCACTGTCCCTTTTATCTTATTTTTCTTATTTAATTAAGCTTCTTGGCTTGATAACCCACTGTGGGATTTCTGTGAGTTCAATGGAATAGTTCAAGTTTATAGATAGGCAGAGTTTCAGTTTTACAAAGATATGTTATATGTTTGGTAATGCCAACCTATTCAGTTAGGAGGGTTTAAATTGAGGCAAGAAAGTTGCACCTAAAAAAACATATTGGATTTTTTTCCTTTTAGGGATATTATTCAGGTTCAAAAGGAGTATAGATGGGTTAGGAAAGAAAGAGAAGCCTTTTTAAGATTCATCCCTTTTGTAATGGGTCAGCAGGAAGTACAGGAGCTGACTAGACCATGCTTTGGAAAAGCAGCTGATCTGATACTCTTGTTTCTGCCATTAAACACCTCAGAGACACCAACAGGGTTGTCATTCAGCACTATTAACTTTCCCAGCAAGTATTAATGGATCTTTGAACACCATATCCAAGTGTACCAGATTAAAAAGAAATGAGTGAAAAATAATTTGAGAAACAGATGCTGCTAGATGAGGGGAAGACTATGATAAAATCAGAGGGAGATAGAATCATTGTTTTGGATATGCCTGCCAAAAAGTCTTGCTCCAAAATAGAGAATCTCCATGAAGATTTTTCACTGATTTTGGATTTCTTGTAACTGTGACAAGAGGAAAAGCCTTCTGTAATCCCTGACTCACCAGAAATTTACTTATCTGCTTTCAGATGAAGGTATCATTACCTTGTAATCTATCCTCTCCACCCCCATTCACTACAAAACAACACTAAGAGAATATAAATGATCTACATGTAGTACTATGTACTTTATTTGTCACTTAAAGCACAGATTAATCTTCCAAAGCTATTCAGATGGTTATTATATAAACAAAAACAGCATATGCAGTGTTTTTGATTATCTTAGCCTCCCCTTTCTTTTATAGATGACCTCTGATCAATAATTATCAATCTTAAGAATTGATAAGCTGTTTCTCTCTGCCACATGAAAATACCTGACAAAGGAGAGAAACGATTAAAGCAAACATCTGAGTCACAGTGAGAAGTTCAATAAGTACCACAGGTGTGAGTGATGGACAAAGGAGACAGGCAGGGCCCGGGGCAGAACTGCAGCCTCCCTGTAATAATCAACAGCCCAACCTCCTATACGATTATTTCATCATCTCAACACCAAAAATTTTCCCACCACATCTTTTCACTTTCCACTTTCGTGTTTCACCATCATATTCTCACCCCCAATTGCAAGAGAGTGAAATACACAAAACCTCCGTCTTTGAAATGGAATATCTTCATTTGCAGTGATAGCCTCAAACAGGGCCAGGCACATCATGGGTCCCCAATATGTGTGTTAAATGAGTGAATGATGTTACTACTCTCTCAACATAACTTGTGGATTTCCCTGAGTGTTCATAGATTATATGCACCCTGAGGTCAATCAAATACAAATATATGTTAAGTGGAGATATCTGTAGGGCAGTTTACATAATGTGAGTATTAATATCAACCTTTTCACACAGGGACTTTCAACCTAGATCGGGTGAAGGACACTTCTGTAACAAGATAAATCATACCACTGAGCATGTGCTACTTGCTAAAGTAAATACTATACTTTTTACATATTTACAAGAGAAAACCATCACTGATAGGTAGATCCAGAAAGGAAAACTTCATGATAAGAATAATGATAACAATATTATAATAGCAATAGTTATTCAGTTTTTAAGAGAGTGCTTTATGTATATTATCTAATTGAAATCATTTTCTACTTTTATAAAATGTGTACTCTACTATCTCCATTAAACAGAGGAGCAAGCTAAGAGCTAGGCCATTATTAGCAAATGTGGACCTAGATTTGGAGCCCATACTCTTAACTACTATGCCTTACATAAAGAAGTACAGGAATATATTATTATTAATGATGATGGTAGGTTCTAAGACATATTGAGCACTTCCAATGGGTCACTGAGTGCTTGCATATTTCACTTAATCTATGCAATAATTTCATGAAGTGGATTCAGTCATGATCCCCACTTGACAGAGGAAAAACCTGAGACTTAGAGATGCTCAGTAATCTACCTGAGTTTCACAGGCAGTGATTAAGCCAAGCACAGGCTGAGTCAGCCAAGCTAAACAGCCTGCACACAGCTACAGAACAAAGACCGACTGGTCCTTCATGGCAGGCAGCTTTAGAGATGAAACTATGTGGTGACAAAGAGTACTGTACTATGCAAGCATTCAAGCCCAGTTACATCTTCTACCCCTTCTAATGCAATGTGAACATTCTGCAACTTCTGTTTGAATGGAGATTGTCACCTACAATAGAAAGAAAGTGATTTGGGGCTTTTACACAGAGATCTATTTGATACAGAATTCATTGTTGTAAAGAGATTGTCAGTGTAGAGTTCTGAAATCTGTGCCAGGGCAGTGACCAGATATCTCTTTACATAGCAATATGGACGGCCCCTGAAGCAGGTGCACATCAGCTAAAGAAAGGAATGTTCCTCTTGTGACATGTACTGGTGTAGTCACCTTAAAAATAAGATACTACAAATGAGGAGGCCAGGTGACACTGTCTGGTCAGCATAGAAAGCAGTGCACACATAGATTTTGCTCTTGTGTTTTGTGTCCCTTAATGTTGTTAAAATCATTAATTTTTATAGAGCCTCTCTTAGCTTCAGTTGCCTCATCAGACAATAGAGATAATACCTACTCATCAGGATTGATGTAAGTCTTGAACTGAGATGACATTTCTTAAGTGCTTCAACAGTGCCTGCCACAGAGCAAACATATAAGTAAATGGTATATACCAATATGTACAATCAATATAACTATAATCCAACACAGTAATTAGTAATAATAATCGCATCATCAATTATCACATGCATCACAAAAGCAAGAGGTCCCACTCATTGAGAAAAGGGAACCAAGGAAGAAAATTATTCTGAGACAGTGGAGGGAAATAGAGGAGACAGTGTAAAGAAGTTAGAGAGTAAACTAATGTGATTCAGAAGAAAGCAATCACAAGTTTAAAAAAAAAGTATGAAGTTTGGCCTGTGGAAAGTAAACACACATGTTCTAAAATTATTAGGATACAGTGTTTTTTTCTTTATCCTCACCTGAGGACACTTTTTCATTGCTTTTGCAGAGAGAGGGAGGGAGAGAAAGAAACATCAATTGGTCGCCTCCAGTTCACACCGGAACCAGTGTTTGAACCTGCAAGCAACAAATAGAGCCACATGGGCCAAGGAAGGATACAGTATTTAAATGAAACACCCAGGCACGAGTTGGAGATTCTCATTGCCACTCCAGAGATGGAGAGCTAAATCATGAGTTAGTAAACTCTCAACAAAGGGATAATTATGAAGGGCATTAGAGGCATTATCTTGAGGGAAGCAAATAATTCCTTTTTACCTCAAATGGCTATAGACCAGTATCTTGACTATTCTAAAATACAAGGCCTATTAAAAGAAAGGTGTGTGGAAACTCATAACAAAGGGTCTAAGTACTCAGATGTTATGCAAACCTTACTGGAGGACACACACAAATTTTTTTAAAAATAAATCAAGTTCTTCAGGGGGGTCCCAAAAAGTTCAGGGTGGAGAATGAAACATTAGCAAATATTTTCTGTTGTGCTTTTTTCCTACCCACTGTGTGGTCTAACAAACAAGTTGTGATGTTAATCTGTCTGTGTATTTACAGAAACTTTTGCTTTTTAGATTTTGCAAGTGTTCTTTGGAAGTTTGCCCTTGTTGGCCTTCCCACCTACCTTTATCAACTTTCCCACACGGATGCCTTAACCTCTCAAACCAGTATCCCCAAAGGATTATTTATTATACCACAGCAGTCTCAGCTCTCCAAATTGTTCCCATTATTTACATGGTTTTACATGTATGATGGTCTGAGCGCCCAGAACAGTTCTGTATGCCTCTTCCCCCTACTGTGAGAATGAACCTGAACTTTCCCAGAGAGATGGACAAAACTCACAAAGCCCAGACCTTGACTCATCAGCCTCATTTCCTTTCATATTTATATATCATCAAAGAATTCTAGGTTCCTTCAGATAGTAACATTTTATCTTCTATGTGAATCAGTAGAAAGAGTTCGGGATGAGGGTTTCATGAGTCTTGTCAACAGCTTGGATTCATACCCATAATGGGAGAAATGGCCATCTTGGAATGTGAACCACAGTTCTCAAGACTTCAAAGTCTTGAACAGCAGACAGCAGTTAGGGGCACAAATCAGAGTTTTCAAGTCTTCCAGTCAACGATCATGGGAGTAAATGTGATGGTTAATTTTATGTGTTAACTTAGATGGGCCACAGTGCCCAGATATTTGGTCAAATAGTATCCTGGATGTTTATGTAAGGGTGTTTTTTTAGGTAAGATTAGCATTTAAACTGGTAGGTAAACTTTTAGTAGAGCATATTGCTCTTCATAATGTGGGTGGACCCTATCCAATCAGTTGAAGGGTTTAATAAAACAAAACTAATCTCCCCTGAGCAAATCTCTCCTCTCCTCTTCTCTTTCTCTTTCTCTCTCTCTCTGTCCATCTCCATACATATATATACTTGATTCTGTTTCTCTAAAGAGCCATGACTGATATGGTGAAAGTAATAATGGTAATGAATTAAAAACAGAATGTATATTTTTATAAGAATTTATGACATTAGAATGATGAACTTTTGACAAGGATGAATTGCATTGCATAAAGTATAGTTTATACATGTTTAACAGGAGACTTGTTAACCTCAGTAACAGAAATCTAAATGAATAAAAGAGAGGAGGGAATATATATATATATTATATA
>PVKM010008386.1:0-39103 GCA_004027735.1 Carollia perspicillata
ATAGCCCTTATTAGAAATATACATTTATGCAGAGATTTCACATCAGACAACACATAAAACCATGAGTAATAAATAATTAAAAACATAATACACACAAAAGTCACCAGTACCGATGGCTGAGTGCCCAGCCCAATAAATATGGCAAAATCTACATAGAGAAACATTAGTGTGTATTGTTAGAGACTAAGAAATAAAGAAAGGATCTCAAAAGCTTTTTGAGGAAAGAATGGAGATAGGCAAAAAAAAAAAAAAGGAATTTTGGAGAAAGATTGTGTACAAAAGCATTGATACAGAATGGAGTGAGCAGTTAAAATATAAGGGAAATACTGCTTCTTGAAAATTCTTCATGTGACAGATACTTGTGACTTTCATTTCAGTTGGAATCTATTCAGAAATGCAGTAAGAAGAGAGTCTTGTTGGCTGAAGGGAGATTGCCACGTTCTGTGTGTACATTTGTATATTTGCATTCTGTTTCGTTTTTGTCTAAAGAAGGGAGACATTAAAGGATGTTTTTAGATTTACTGAAAAACATAATAGAAAATATGACATTGTTGATATTGTGGATTGGGAAAGATAACACATTACACCCCCCCTTTAATTTAACACTTTACAAAACCAGTTGGGATTTGACTGAAATATTTTATTCCAGTTTTATTTATTTAATATTCATTATCATTACCTTTTAAGTACTTCTCACTTAAATATATAGAAATTATTTTCAAATATACTCATCCAAATCAATATTAGACAATAGCCATAGAGGATCTATTTAGGAATAAATAATTATTCTTTGTAATTAAGAATACATAAAAATCACCATACAGATGTTTATTTTTTGTTCCATCTTAATTATCATTAAACATTCATTTCTAAGATCTATATGGAGCTAAGCAAGTACTAAAGTCCTAACTTGGAAGAAGATTCTTTATTCATAATGCATGAGAGAAATCAAATACATCATTAAATGCTTTCATATGGGTTGGCAAATTTAAGAACATTTTAAGGCATAGATTCCATATGCCACATATTTGTGGTAAAATATAACCTTTAAGCTATTTATGGACACTATAAATAATTCTCATGAACACAACTATATCTGAACTACTACCACAGATTTTGTTTTGCAGTTACCTGTCTTTTACAATTTCCTCTGCTTCAGCTCCCAAAGGAAACTGTTATTTCCATATTCTTACCTGTTTGCTACAACTCAAAACAAGTTGATTGTAAATCAGTGAGCAGAGCAATTTTCTAGCACATCAAAGATAAAACACTAGACATGGAGTGCACTGACAGTCCTGTTTGGTGCCTCTCCTGTTTTATCATCAGAAAGACCTATCATCACTAAAGGCAGACGTAACCCAGTGAAAACTTCATTGGGCTTGACATTCAAAGGACCTGGGTTGCAGACCTGCTTGTCCTTCTCCGTGTGAACTGGATCAACTCACTGATGATTTATAAACCTCTTTGCTTTTTATATAAAACTTGAATGATGTTGGGTCGAACTATATGAAATTGTCTATTATTGACCATTTTTGACCTACAAGAACAATAATTTCAGATGATTCATTCTTACAGAAGTTACCTCACTCTGTTGCTCCGTATATAAAATCAGAAAATAAATGGGAACAAGTTTGATAAAATGCCATCATGTGTGACCAGTAAGTTAGTCTATTTGAAAATATTCTATTTAAATTTAAGCAATATTGTCAGCATCCCAATTCTGGTTGAAGACTTTTTGTCCAAAGTCAAAGATAAGAAATCAATCAATTAATAATATATTCTTGTGTTAAATTATTGCTATTAAACCCAACTCATTGTGGAATTATTAAAACATAAAACTTTAGTTATTATATTTTATTGATGTGTAGCATAATTTAGGAGAGAGTATTGAAGTGCATTAGAATCAACTGTATGTGGGCTCGGATTCCTGCTTTGTCACTTATTAGTGGCATCGTTTCTGATTCTAGCCTGAACATCTTTTCTTAAAAGGAAAGGAACCGAGTCCCCACATGATCAAGTTTCCAAGGAAAGACTGAATGTATTCTAACCACTCTTCTGCAACTCAGTTACACACAGTGATTCAATGGATATAAAAGAAGTTCCTTTTATTTAATTTTTGAAAGTTTCTAAATTATCATGATATTGCTCATATATACTTTAATATATTAGAAGAAAATGATAACTTGCATTTACATAATAAGGTAATTTAATGTTAATTGTGAATTTATTTCATACTCTGGGAAAAATCTATCTGTTTCATCTACTATGCTTTTTTATAAATATAATGCAATTTGTAAATTAATGGATTCACTCTTGAAAGAGTAAAAAACTTGATGATTTGGCCCTGTTAACTTACTTCTACTTCTACATATATAGAATTTCCCCCAAGGGTTCACAATTCACATGTTTGCTGAAGGTTTACGTCAATCATATTTAGAAATTTAACTGTTCTGAGAAAATTCAAATGTCTAGATTTTATGTCCATATTTCAACAGTTTCTTGCCTTCATTAATATCAGCACAATGACTGTCATATTCATGTCATGTGTTCATGACATAAAAATAAGTGAACTTATGGGATTTTATTATCTTTGTCTTGACTTGCAAATGTTGTTTAAAACATACATCTGCAGACAATATTGTCATCTCCAGTCTCTATCAGTGAAGAGACTTAGAACATTTAAATATTTGGAAGGCTGCAGATGGTGCAGGAGTTGGAAACGCTGGGAGTCTGCAAACGTTTCAGGCACAAAGTGTAGGCCCTGCTCACAGCCCAGGGCTGTCTTCCTCTTTCTGGTCAGCTGCTGGGAGATGGCAGAACCTGTGCCTTCAACATCATTTCCCTTCTAATCCATGTGACAGACTTTAGCAGTGTAAACACAACAGCAGTAAACTTGCCATTTAATAAGAGATTTATGTATGTCAGAAAGACAACTGTCACCATAAGGGCACTAATAGTGCATGCTGACATGAGGTCTGATAAAGACATTTACAGCCTCACTGGCCATCTTCCTTTTCACAGTGTAATCTCACTGATAAAGCAACCAGATTCAGAGGGTGCCCAGAAGGAACTACAGTGATAGTGCACTGTGTTGAGCTGCTATATATCTTTACAACTTTGGCTCCTAAACTGTGATCACTTTTTAAATTACATATTTTGTGCCCAATTAGAATGCAACAATTTCACATAGCTTCTATCCAACTATTCACCCAATTAAATGAAAATGTAATACTTTCAGCTGTTCATGTGTTAAAGGAGTATGGCAAAATCATTTATTTTACTTTTATTTCAGTAGTACTTTGCCTTGAAAACCTAGGATTATTTTCCCGGTTAAAAAATGTCCACTCCTTAGTGCTAAGCTATACAGATTTATATGTACTCATATCCCATGAATATGTATGCATACACACAAGCGAAAGTTTGAAAAGTACTTTTCTGCATGTTACAGAACTGCAGGGAAAATTCCCAGATAATATATTTATCAGCATCATCCCCCTTACCCCCGATGTAACCATCTGGATTAGAATAAGATGTGGTAAGAGAGTCAAAACAGCAAAGGAAGAAGAGTATTATCCTGTCCACAGTCAAATTTGGCACATCAGATAAACAGATGAGAATCCATATAAAAATCAAAATAGGCAAGATGATTTGATTACAACTTCTTCTCCCTTCCAGCAAACCTAAAGCATACATGTAACTATGTTAATTATAAAGCTTACATCTTCATGGCTTGAAATTAGAGACAAATCACTGAAAATAATCTTCTTACTGTGCCTTCATCAAAAGAATCAGATAACTTATTCCTAAAGTACTTTCTGATCTTACAGTTATTTTTTTATATAATCCAGAACAAACAGCACTTTTGAATATTGCTCACCTGAATTTGACTTACTAGATAGCAACTTATTCTGATTCAAAACATGTGATCTATCTTAACACACAACTATCTTTCTTTTTCTAGTCCTCACCTGAGAATAAGTATATTGATTTTATAGACAGAGGAAGAGGGAGAGAGAAACATAGATATGACAGAGAAACATCATTCAGTTATCTCCCATACAAGGCCTTACCAGAGATCAAACCTGCAGTCTAGGCATGTGCCCTGACTGGGAATCAAACCCTCAACTTTTGGTGTACAGGACAATGCCTCAACCAACTGAGCCACCCTGCCAGGGCAATGCACGATGATCTAAACACCTGTTCATACTTACTGCTATAGCTGAACTTCAGGTTAAAATCCAGTTCCTTGGCTAGGTTTCTCAGAAGTTTATTAATCACACCACTGCATCCACATAAGGTAAACAATTTATAGTATGAAACTTTTTATTTATTCCATTGAATTAAACATTTAACTGAAAACTCTGTGCAAATGGCTCTCATACATTTCCTTTGCAAGTAATAGAAATTCATTTTCATTTTATTACTTATTTCAGTAACTTACCTTTCAGTGAGGCACATTTATAACATTTTGTTAGATTTATTACAGCAAACATTCTTTAAGAGATGCAGACCCCAGACATATGCACTAAAAATAAATATGCAACTTCCTCCAAAAGGTATTATAAATCATAGTAAAGAAAAAATAATAGAAAAACAAAAAATAGTCCATGTAATTTCTAATTCAAGAAGTGTATAAAAAGACTAAGTTGAAATATTTTATCCTTTATGAAGTAGCAAATATTAAAATGATAATAGTCAAAATATAGCTATTAATAAGCCATTAATTAATAACATTCTGAGAGACTGTGACTTCACTGATATTCTATATACTTCTTCTAATAACATATATATTACCTTATAGAACTATAGTTCTTATCAATATATTTTGGATACAAGTATTTTGATATATTTACATTGTGTATATTTTGTTCTATACTCAGTTTGTATTATTTTGTCCTTGAAATAGAAGGTTTTAGTACTGATAAAATTCAATGTATCAATTTTTCCTTTATCATACAGCTTTTATGAATTTTCTAATCCATATTTGTCTAACCTGAGGTCACGACAATCTTTCTGATTTCCTATTAGAAATATCTTAGGTTTAGATTATATCTTAGGTCTATATTAAAGCCTATGATCTCTTTTGAGATAATTTTAATGATTTGTTTGAGAAAGGGCTTGAGGTTCATTATTTTCCATATGGATATCCAGTTGTTTCAGCATAATTTGCTTGAAAAACTATTATTTCCCCATGAATTGACTTGGCATGTTTGTCTAAAATCAATTGACCATATATGTGTGCATCTATTTATGTTTTTTGTTCCATTAATCTCTTTTCATCTTTATACCAATTTCACATTGTTTATATTGTATTAGTTTTAAAGTTATACCCCGAGATCAAGAAATATAAGTTACTCATTTTTTTCCAAAATTATTCTCTTCTAGCTCCATGCATTTCCTTGCAATTTTCGATAAAGCTTGCCAATTCCCGTACAAGAAAGACTGCTGGGGACTGTGGTTCATTTATGGATAATTTTCAGAGAAAACTGACACTTTAACAACATTGAGTCATTCAATCCAAGAACGTTGTTTTTCCCCGAATTTACTTATGTCCTATTTAATTTATTTTAAAAATCTTTTGTAGCTTTCAGTGTATTAGCTTTATATAACTTTTATTAAATTCATTCCTCATTTACTGAGGGATTTCTCACTGAGGCTTTGAAAGTAATTAATTTTGTTTTCCGTTTTTTTTCCTAGTACATAAACACACACACACACACACACACACACACACACACACACACACACACATAGAGAGAGAGACTTTTTATCCTTTAATATTCCAGGACATTTATTTTTATGTATGCTATTCATTATGTATCATAAGTTTTTTGTGATTTTATTAACATTTTTACATAAATAATAGTGTTTAACTACTTTTAACTTATCATTTTCATGTTTCCTTGCACTGGCTAGACAATCTAAGAAAGATCACGTGTGTGTGGTAAGAATTGACATTTTTGCCTTTCACAAAAGCATATACTACCTGTACATGTCTACATGAAGTTGAGAAAGTTGTCTTCTGTTCTTAGTTTGCCGAGAGTGTTTATCATGAATTCTTAGTATATGTTTGATTAAATGGTTCTTACAAATGAAAATTTTCATATGCCTCTAAAGGCTTATACTCTGACTCATAAAAATGTTTAAATTTATTGAAAAAAATGCTTCTAAATGTTTCTAAGAAAAGAAGTGAGGCATAATCTTAGAGTATTGAAGGAATCGTGGGGACTTATTTACACTGAAGTGTCCTCGAGTAGTAAGAGCAAGGTAAACTTCCTCAGGAGAAAGTCAGATGCGTGTGACAGTTTCAGAGTAGAACATTGTACACGGTGCGATCGGGAAGGGTATATCCTAAATAGAGGTGAAGTTGACATTATTCAAATTTTTATGCCTCAATTTTGGCATATAAATAAAAGGCATCTAATAATTAAATAACTTTGTTGTTTTCAACAATAACTATCAGGGAATAAACAATCATAGGCAACTGGAGGGAACAGGCCTTCCTGTTCCTCACTGTTAAAGGATTATTTCATGTAAATACCCCTCCTGTGCCTGGAGTCATGAGAAGAAAACCATATAATAACTCACTGGATACAAAAACTGACATGGTTTGACATGCATTCATGTCCAAATCACTCAGAAACCTAAAAATGATTGTGACTTTCTTATATATGAAGGAAAACATCTAAGAAACAGCTACATATATTATATTCTATGGTGAAGACTAAATGATTTCTCCCCTACTGTTAGTATCAAGACAAGTTTTTCCGTTTATATTATTTCAACCCAACATCATGCAAAAGACTTAGCCAGTGCAATAATGAAAGAAAAGAAATAATATATACACTGGAAAAGACAAACAAAACAAAACTTCTATTTGAAGATTAGAAGATAGGCTTTATAAAAAAATCCTAAAGCATTGTGGGGAAAAGCTATTAGAAATAAAACTGAATTTAAGAATATCGTAGTATATAAAGTCATTTTTAGAACAATTATATTTAAATATATTAGTGGAGAAGTGAAATAAATCAGTAAGAGAAAGATATGTACCATATAATATCCCTCTTATGGAACCTAATGAACAAAATGAACTAATGAGAAAAATAGAGACAGATTCATAGAGAACAGGCTGATGTCTTTTGGGTGGGGCCTAGGTAGGTGTGGAAGGAATTGAGAAAAAAAAGCAAAAAAAGAAAGAAAAAGAACTCATGGATAAAAGTGTGGCGATTGTCAGGAGGGTGGGGTGGGGGGTTAGAGGAAGGTGTAGCGGGGATAAATGGTGATGGACAGAGACTTGACTTCAGGTGGTGAGCACACAGTACAGTGCACAGATGATGTGTTGTGGAATTGAGCACCTGAAACCTGTATGATTTTGTTAACCAGTGTCATTCCAATAAATTCAATTAAAAAAGAAAAATTAATAAGACAGAAAACAGTGTATATATATATGTATATATATATATATATATATATATGCAGATGACGATTGAACATTGAGATCCGACAAACAGTATCATACATTTTCTCTAATAATCTTGAAATATATACATAGGAATATAATAAAATAAATGCAATATTTATCAACAGAAAGCCACAAGCTAATATGAGGAAAATTAAAGAAAGCTTAAATAAATGGACTAAAACACTGTTAATGGATTGGAAGGCACAATACTAACATGATGGTTCTTCCAAATTAATCTATAAATTTAATACAATCCCAATAAAAAATTCCACTAGAATATTTAGTAGAAATTGACAAACCAACTGCAAAATTTATATGGAAAAGGAAAGTTCTTCAATGGCCAAAGCAATTTTGAGAACCATAAAATAAAGTTGGAAGGCTTATACTACCTAATTCCAAGAATCACTATAAAGCTACCACTAAAAAGAGAGTGGTACAGATGAAAGGGTATGCACATAAATCAACGAAACAACACAGGGCCCAGAAACAGAACCATTTGTGTGCAGTCAGTTGTTTTTCCACAAAGTTATAAAGACAGCTCAGTGGGGAAAGCAGAGTTTGTTCAACAAATGATGCCGGAGCAACTAAATCTTCATATGTAAAACAAAGTGAACAGGAAAGGAAAGCTGAACCATATCTTGTATCATATTAAAAATTGTGTAGAAATAAGCCATAGACTTAAATATAAATCCTAAAATCAAGAAACTTCTGAGGAAAAAACAAAAACCATTTTTTTGGCTACCCTAAATTTGTTAAAGATGTTTTATATGATACAAAAAGCATGAAATGTTCAAAAATAATAAATATCAACAAAATTAACACTACTGCTATTCAAAAGACTTTTTAAAATGAAGAGACAAGGCAAAGATTAGGAAAAATGTCTTTAAAATGCATATTTGATATGACTGGTGTCTAAAATATGTAAATTTCTCTCATAATTAAAAACAAGAGAAAAACAATCCTGTTTTAAATGGGAAAAAAATTCACACTTAACAAAAACAAGAAATATTGTACAACCTCATTAATCATGAGAGAAATATAATTTAAAACCCATAGAGAAATAGCAGTATACACCCATCAACAAAATTTCCAAAACAAAAATAGCAATATGAATTGTTGGCAAGAATATGGAGTTATCTGGAACTTACTCAGAATATAAAGTGATACATCCACTGTGCAAACCATTTTGGCAGTTTCTTAAAAAATTAAAAATACACCCAAATGTATACCTAACCATATGTACTCAAAGATATTTACTCAAGATACATGAAATAAATACTCACATGAAAAACTCTGCATGAATATTTATATCACTTTTATTCATAATTGACCCAAACCGGAAATGTTTACCAACTGATGAATGAATAAGTAGTTTATGGTTCTTTCATACAATAAGATTCAACTCAGCAATGCAAAGAAACAGACATGCCATAGTGTAGAATATTAAATTAATTATTCTGAGTGAAAGAACCCAGACCAAAAATATATAGATTGTTGGATTACATTTATTTAACATTCTGTGAAAGCAAAACTAGAGGGACAGAAGAAAAAGGTTTGCTGCAGGCAGAAGGTAGGCAGAACAGTTGCCAGCAATGAAAAGTAACAACATGTAAATGCAATTGTGTATGACTAAAATACTCAATGGTAAAATTACCACCATCAACATATTGTAGTATGCACTACAAAACACTGGTAAAATCATTTTTTTATTAGGAAATGGTGATGATATAAGATTTCTGTCGAAATATCAAATACAGATTTTTTGGACATATCCAAAATGGGAAAGTTAAGAAGGTTCAAGGTAAACATTATCTTATTTAATTTTTGAAATACTATGGTCATCTGTGTAGTGAAAGATAAGAAAAGCATATGCAAAATGAGTATACAGAGACAAAAGCATAATCGTGGAAATTAGTTAGGGAATTATTTCAGTAAGCGAGGCTGCCACCATTATTACTTGTTCTCAGAGGTGGAAATGACAGAATTTATAGATAGACTCTTTGTGAGATCAAGGGTGGGATGAAGAGTAAATTTGAGATTATAGTTTGAAAATCTGTATGTGGTAAGACATATGCTTACTTTTCACATTCAAAAAGTAAGATGTGGTTTGCTTCCATTTTGTTCAAGGGGTAACTGAGGAGTTGGCTGAGAGAAAGGGGAGGAACATTTCCAAAATTTCTTTTTGGACTCGGTACGTTTGAGATATCAACGGGACATATGGATGCAGCTAGAAGTACACAATATGCTGTGTGAGGCTCAAGTTGTACGGACAGGTTCAGGCTGAAGCTTGTTATTTAGGAGTAATAAATATAATATAAAAATTTTATTTTAAAACATAAGCCTGCATAAGACAAGCTACACAGTGTACAACAAAAAAAGAAGATTCAGTATAAACCCTGGAAACTCTAAAATGTGGATGTTTGGTGAAGCAGAGCAGTGAATCAAAGAGACACAGGAGAAGCAACCAAAGGAATATAAAGAACGTATGAATAAAGAATAAAGTAGCAAAGAATCCAAGAAAAAAATGTCAAAACCTTCTGAGAATTCAAATAATATAACATTAGAGCATGTCTTTGCTAAATTATGGATGGCCACAAACTCTTTGGCACTTCTTCCCTTGTGAGGTGGGTTGATTCACATGACCTTGAATCTGAAGGTGTTATGCAAGTGCTTTGACAAGCAGAACATGGCAACAGTGACCCTGTGAGAGTGGGTGAGCCTCAGTCTTAAGAGCCTGGTAGCTCCTGCTTATTGCATCTTAGAACACTTTTCCTGGGGAAGTCAGTCTAACAGGCAAAATGGCGAAAATCTAATTATCCTGTGGCCACCATACTACGTGAGAGCTCAAGCTAGCTAGCTATAAGAAAGACCACTTTAAGAGAAAAATCTCAGTTCAGAAGCCTGTAGAAGAGTCAGGTCTTGCCACATGCTGCAAGCATTTCAGAAAACCTCAGCAAGAACAGCCCAGCTGGAATACTCAGAAATATGAGATGAAGATGAACTGCTAATTGAAGGAACTAAGTTATTGACTTTAAAGTATAGTAGGGAAATTCTTTGCATCTTAATAACCTTTAAAAAACAATTAATTTAATCTTAAATGTTGCCAAATATTTTTTAAATTTATTTTCTTCCAATTTCAATGACTTAAAAAATATTTTATTTATTTATTTTTAGAGAGAGGGGAGGGGAGGGAGAAAGATAGAGAAAGATGCATCAAGGTGTGGTTGCCTCTCATGCACCCCCCTACTGGGGACCTGGCCTAAAACCCAGGCATGTGCCCTGACTGGGAATCAAACTGGTGGCCCTTTGAATTGTAGGCTGGTGTTCAATCCACTGAGCCACACCCAGCTAGGGCTAATTTCAATGACTTTTCTAAGTAATATAAATTTTTCATTGATAATATTCATTTTCAGTTACTTGAGTTTCAAACTCTATTTTTCCTAATTGTTAAATTGTATTTTATTTCCAACTTATTTATGATCGTCCTATTGCCAAGTTAGTTATCTTTTATTTGATGATCAATATGAAATACAATATATTGTACTTTTTCCCTCTGATGCTTATTTTCCTCTCTTCTTTCATGACTAACTGCCTTCTTGTTAAACAACACACTTTATGTGTTTCTCCAGAAGGGTAGATATGCTACCCTTGTATCTGATATGCTATATTTGAAAATTCTCCTATGTTATTAAATGATGGCAGATTAACTGGATACAAAATTTAAGGTGGGATATGATCATTTTCCAATGCCTTTTTAATCTATAGATCTTCTTTGTTTTTGTTTTGTTTTAATAAAATTTTTATTTTTTTATTACCCCTTCAGATAGTTTTCATCACTTACCTTAGTTGCTTCCATTTATTTTGAAGTCCCATAGTTTCAAGGCAATGTAATTAGTATGAATATGTTTATTTTTGACTTCTGATTGAAGATTTAACCTAGAGTCACTCATTCCCTTTAGTTCCTTTTTCTTCTTTAAAGTTTTTGTTAATAGAAGTTAGCTCTTCCACTTTTTTATTATCTTTCATGAAAAATTATATTTTCAAATATAAATTTCAGAAGATTAAAAGTCAATTGTTTTGTAAATGGTCCTTTAGGTTTGGCTATTATCTTCTCACAATTATGTTTAAATTGTTCATTTTCTGGCAGAAATGCTATATTTATGACATTGTGTCTTCACATCAAGAGGCAGCATATGATAATAGTTCGTCAATTATTGATAATGTAATTCTGATTGCACACTTATAATTGAATTCCAAACTTATGCCAATCCTTGACTCTTATTTATCTCTATTTTCTTATACTGAGCTTTCTGGCTCTAAACATCAATCTATTTACTTATTTGCATGATCTTACAATAAACAAAAAATAGTGTTAATACTGATAGAGTCATACAACTATGAAAAACAAAAACAAATTCCCTGGCTGGTGTGGCTCAGTGGATTGAGTGCTGGCCTGTGAACCAAAGGGTTACTGGTTTGATTCCCAGTCAGGGCACATGCCTCAGTTGTGGGCCAGGTCCCCAGTTGGGGGAGTGAAAGAGGCAACCACACACTATTGCTCTCCCTCTCTTTCTCCCTGCCTTCCCCTCTTTCTATCAACAAACAAACAAACTCTTTTTAAAAAGCCTTTAAAAAAGAAAAAACAAACAAACCCAGAATGCCAAAAACAACCAACAGCTTGTTCTAAATGGAATCATATGTATGCTGAAAATTACCAATATTGCTTATTATATTCATAGTTTAAAATATTTCATAATGCACATACTTAACATTTAAATAAGAAAAGACATTCGGAAATGAAGAAGAATCTCATGGCCAGAACAGTAGTCAGGAGTTAAAGCCAAACATGGCAATGGAGGTTTGAGACTGCATCTACTCCCAGATATTAATTTTCTCCTGACTATGAGCTTCTGGGGCATCAAGGAGCAAGAAATGAGCTTGTTACATACAGCTAAGTGGAAGCCTTCTTCCATTTGTCAAAACAGAAGTGCAATGTTGGAGTTGGTTATCTACCCTTGTTTATAAGAGAATAATGGAGGCATTCACTTGAAAACTAAATTTTATTTATATAGGCTGTGGACAGAGTTTAAATCCCCCTACCCAATAAGGATGAGAAACCTGACTGAGGTGTAATGTAAAACTTGGTTTTGAACTGTTGGTGTTTGTGGAAAACTGGCAGAAGGAAAAAAATCTTCCCTAGGGACACTTCCACAAAGCGGAGCAGCATGTGTGACTCCTAACAAGATACTTCTGAAGATGAGTTGACTTCCCCAAATACAGAATCCAGAGGAAGCAGCAGTCCTAGCACACAGGCACATTGCACAGCATGAGCTAGTCTACAAATAAAATAAATATGCACCACCGTCCACAGAACGGGCAAGAAAGCGTGATTTATGATTTTTCTCACAACCATGCAGCAGAAGCCCGGGTTCAGGCTCTGCCTTGGCTACATGCATCATGCGTTCTACTAGAAGGAACAAACCCACAAAAAGTTTCACATTTCAAAATAGTAATTATTACATAAGTTTGAGTGCTACTGTTAACAGTCTGGTTAAATAGAGAGTAGAAAACTTCTTGTATTTCCCAACTGTGAAAAAGTCTGACAAGAGAGTTAGCTTTTGGTACCAATTCAGTTGACATGTTTGTAATATATTTTAAAGTAGAGTAGATGAATTCATTGAATGTTTATAAAATTTGCGATTTTCTGCTTAAAAGAGCTTTCCTAGTTCATGCTGATCTCCATATTAATAGCTTGATTTGCATAAAATATGACTTTCCTCTTTTCTATTTCTTATTTGTGAATGCTTTTGAAGCTCCTCGGAAATCTTTTCTACAGGAGTTTGAAGGTAATATATTATGAAAAAGAGGAAATAATAAATGTAAAATCAACAGAATAACCACTGTATCTCCTTGAAAGACATTTATCCCTAAGACACTATGTGAATTCCAGGTGTAGAACTGACTAGTGTAAGATTCAAAGATTTGTTGGCCACCTAACATGTTTTTATATTGGTTTCAAATGAAATAAATGGCCTCTCAGATTTGTATGCTATTATGCTTCAAAGTTCTATTTAAAATGTCATGATACAATCTCCAGATAAAATTGCTTAATTGTTCATAAATAACTGGGATACAATATGTAGAATTTCTTTTCCATTGCTTTAACTGTGATACTAAATATCATAAATCACATAGCCTGAGGAAAGCTTGAGTTTTTGTTATTTCTTCTGGATCTTTGAATAGTTATAATGTACCTGATTGTCCTCAATGACTTGTATATAATGCCAAATCTCATTATAATTTTTGTTTTAAATTCTAGTGCAAGAATTTATAAGCCCAATGATTATAGCCAATACAAAGCCTGATGACATGGGGTTGCGTAAGCAAAAGCAGTACTGCAGGATTTTCACATTGTTAAGGAGAACCTGTTCTGAATGAAATCGTATTGACATGGAACACATGGTAGTAAATAGCTGTATTGAGAGAATACACTAAAACTACATTTTTAGATAAGAGATAAATTCATTTTTATATTTCAAATAGTAAGGGGGAGGATTTAGAATAAAACATTTCTCCAATAAAAGTGTCTCATTGTTTGTGGCCTGACTTATAAGATGCAATTATGTTAACGAGAATACTTTTTCACAAATCTGCCTTACAAGTGCCATTCTTCCCTACTCATAGTGGTGTTCAACTATAGCACTCATTTTCTACTTTTCTATGGTCGTATTTACTGCTTAGGTGGTTTTCTCTTTTGTGCCTTGACTGAGATAATATCCTTTAAAAATTTTTTGTCAATTTTGCTGTTGCAGTTGTCCCCATTTTTCTACTTTTGCCCCACTCCTCCCAGCATCTCCACTCATTCCAATGATCCAGTCTCCTTTGTTCATTGCCATGTGTCACGCATATACGTCCTTTGGCAACTCCATTTCCTATATTTGCTATTAACATCACCATACCTATTCTGTAACTATCTATTTGTATTTCTTAACCCCTTCAATTTTCCCCCATCCCCACAGGTCCCCCTCCCAACTGGCCCGAGTGCCCCTGTTCTCCATATCTATGATTCTGTTTTTGTTATGCTTATTTGCTTACTTTGTTTTCTGTAGATTCCGTTGTTGATAGTGATATATTTATTTCTATTTTAATGTTAATTATTTTTATCTTCTTTTTCTTAAATAAGTCCTTTTAACATTTCATATAATAAGGGCTTGGTGATGATGAACTCCTTTAGCTTTTCCTTGTCTGGGAAGCACTTTATCTTCCCTTTAATTCTAAATGATAGCTTTGCTAGATAGAGTAATCTTGGGTATAGGTCCTTGCTTTTCATCACTTTGAATACCTCTTGCCAGTCCCTTCTAGCCTGCAAAGTTTCCTTTGACAAATCAGCTGACAGTCTTATGGGAACTTCTTTGTAAATAACTGTCTGCTTTTCTCTTGATGCTTTTAAGAATCTTTTTCTTTAACCTTTGGCATTTTAATTATGTTGTGTCTTGGTGTGGTTCTCTTTGCATTTATCTTGTTTGGGATTATCTGTGCTTCCTGGACTTGTATGTCTATTTCCTTTGTTAAATTAGGGAAGTTTTCATTTCTTATATTTTTCATATAGGTTTCTAATTTCTTACTCTTTCTGTTCTCCTTCTGGCATCCCTATGATGTGAATGTTGAAATGCCTGAAATTGTCCCAGACACTCCTTAAACTATCCTCTATTTTTTGGATTTTTTTTTCTTCTTGCTGTACTTATTGGATGTCTTTTTCTTCCTTATGTTCCAAATCATTGATTTCAGTCTCAGCTTTATCCATTTTGCTTTTGATTCCCTGTAAATTGTTCTTTATTTCTTTTTTTAAATTTAAATATTTTATTTATTTATCTTTTAGAGGGGAAGGGAAGGGGAGAGGGAGAAAAATAGCAGTGTATGGTTGCCTCTTGTGCGTCCCCTGCTGGGAACTGGGCTGCAACTCAGGCATGTGTCCTGACCAAGGGACGAAGCGTGGTTGTTTGGTTCGCAGGCCCGTGCTGAATCCACTGAGCTACACCAGCCAGGGCTGTTCTTTATTCTACTTCATTTCTGTTTGGGTCATTTTTATGCTTTTGAAGTACCCACTGATTTCCTTGAGCATTCTTATAACCACTGTTTTGAACTCTACATCTGATACATTGCTTATCTCCATCTTGTTTAGCTCTTTTTCTGGAGCTTTGTTATGTTCTTTTATTTGGGTCATATTTCCTTGTCTCCTCATTTTGTGAGCCTCTCTCTTTTTGTTTCTGTGTATTAAGTAGAGTTGCTTTGACTCTGTGTTTTGGTAGCATGGTCTAATGTAGCAGGTGTCCTGTAGGGTCCAGTGGCACAGCCTCCTCTGTCCCCAAAGGTGGGTATTTGACATGTACCTTCTATGTGAGCTGAGTATACTTTCTTCTTGTACTTGAGAGTTAATTGCTGTCAGCAGGTCAATGGGAGGGATTTACCCAGACCAAACAGCTGGTAAGCCTGGCTGTGACCAACTGGCCAACAAAGAGCTTCCTCTGTGGCTTGTGGTGGTGGTTTGGTGGTCGTGCTCCAGTATGGTCTGTAACTGTATGCTGGATGCAGAGGCTCTGGGGTTTCCCAGGTGGTACAGGCCAAGGTTAGCCACCATCTGTGTTCTGTCTGGGGCCCTTTGGCATAAGATAAAAAGTGGTCTGCAGATGGCTGCCTCTAGTGCCAGGCCTGGGGCTACTCAGCAAGAGGTACAGTGTCTGGGCTCAGCTGTTGCTAGTTTGAGTGGCTTTAGGAAGTTTTGAAGCCTGTGCATAGCCAAGCCATTCATATAGACAAACCACTGTTACCAGCAGGCGGGCCTGTAAGTTCAATGTGGCAGAGCTTAGATAGTCACCAGGGTGGAGTTAACTATATGAGTCAGGTTGATGGAGACTTCTACATAGCTGCTGCACTATGGTTGTGTGTTGGGGAGACCTAAGAAAGGAATAATGGCCTCTGTCTGTGGTTCTGTCTAGGAGGAAGCTGTCCTCCAGTTCTCATCCTGATGCCAGACACTTTGGTCCTCCTTATATGCCACTGGTGCCCTTCAAGGTGCTGCCTGGGTGCTGGAGCCCAGAGGTAGTGAGTCTGAGTAAATCCATGTGTGGGGCCCTTTAAAAGGAGATGCCTGAGAATCCTAGAGTTTCTTCCACTGATCAAACACTCTCTGGTTTTTTACAGACAGAAGTTATGGGGATTTATCATCCTGGCATTTGAACCCTGGGCTGGGGGATCTGTAGTTGGGCTAGGATCCTTCATTCCCAAGATATCCCTCCATTTTATATCCACCTTACATGGGTTCAGGACCAGACCATTCTGTGTCTCTGTGTCTCTGCCCCTCTGCTCTTCCTACCCTTCTGGAAAAATGTGGTTTCTATAATTCCTTAGCTGCTAGACTTCAGTTCTCTGATGGTTCTGGGTATAGTTGTTCTGTAGTTTAGTTGTTGTTTTGCTATGGTTTTGTGAGGAGGCAAGCTACACCTCCCTCTTGACCAGAAGTCACTATTGGAAATAACATCTTTTTGTTTTGTACTAATTTTTATGTTTGCTAGATGGTAGTCTGCTGCTGGGAATACTGATGAAAATCATGCCTTGATGCATACTGACAAGTCCATGTGCACATACTGAACACCCAGAACAACTTCCTACAGTCCTAAAAATTATTCTCTAAATACATTCAGTGATGGGCATGCTTTTAAGGTAAAAGAAACCTTAATGGATTTTTTATTTAATGATATTTAATTTGTGAGATGACATTGTACTCAAATCACATAAATTGGTTCTATTTGAAAGGAAAATGACTGAGAATATATGGCAACTTGATATTTTTAAAGAGCCACTAAAAGAGGCTTAGAATGCCAATTCAGATGGTATCTCCTGAAGCAAAATATAGCCGCTAATGACAAAATGAGCAGGTCAACATTCTGAGCAGTAATCAACTCAGAAAGAGGGATGTATGGAACACACGATAATGCAAACCCACTCTGTGCCAATCAGTGGCCTTTGTATTCACTTGAAAGCCATTAGTCATGCTAGAAGGAGACGTGGCTTGGGGTAGTGAACACACAATACAGTATGCAGGTGATATCTTATACAATCGTACACCTGAAACTTACATATTCTTATTAACCAATGTCACCCCAAACATTCAGTTAGAAGGAAAAAATGATGAGAACTACAATTGCATATTCTCGATAATGACACTAATAAACTCAGTACTTTATGGGACCAGAAAATTGGCAACCATTTATGGCAAAGGTGGCAAACACAGGGCCCACGGGCTGAATCCAGACTCCACCTTGTTTTATCTGGGCGGCACCTCGTTTCTACCTAGTGGCAGTGCTGAGCCCTCACTTCACTGTTAAGGAGTAGTTACATTTATACAGTCCTAAAATTACATTCAGCCCTTTGAAGGCAACCGCGAGGGTGATCTGCCCTGGGTGAAAATGAGTTCGGCATCCCTGATTTATTGGGAAAAGAAAAAATGTACAAAAAAAGAAAATAGAAATTTCAACTTGGCTGGAACATGTACAACTAACTTCCAGAGTATAATAGTAGCATCATCTCTCCTAAAAGAAGCAAAATGAGCAATGATGATCACAGAAACATTTGTTCCAAACAACAGAATCAACTTGCTGAACCCAAGGTGCAGAGGAAATGCTTTGTTGCATTATTGTCTGGTGCTGATATTGTAGTGAGACAGATACATATACCCTGGACCCTTGATTCTGGCACTAGGTAATGGTGGGGATGTTTAGAAGAACTTGGTGGGGTTATTTACAACATGAATCCAAAAAGGTTTTGTGGATGGCTTGTAATCTGGGTTGAGTCATTAAAAAGTGACTGATGTCAGAGTTTTTAGAGGAGTCTTGAGATGCTTTTCAAATCCATGAAAGGTTAACATCTCTCCAAATAATTTGTGCCTGGAGTGATTTTGAGAAAACTTATTAGAATGCTACTGATTCATTTTGAGAGATATGTGGGTTTCTACTTGAATAGTTCGTCAAGTCGCAGACCAGGTTTGTATTTTTCATATTTGTTACGGTTTCATATGTCTCCAAAGATTTCAGCTTACTTTTTCCACCTGAGAATTCAGTTTATTTTTCTGCTTCTTCTATACTCTGAGAATAAGAAAGACAGTGAAAACCATGTTCAATCTGGAAAAAAACAAGATACATTGAATTAGCTTGAGAATCAAAGGGAAGCCAATTCAGATGGATTTTGTAAGGGCTTGACAAGTGAATCACAGCCAAGATATACTTAAGGGAGAAATAATGTGCTAGGGTGGCAAGTCTGTAGCCCAGCTATGGCTAGATAATGTTGTCAGCGACATGGAAGACACTCACGAAGAGACCATACCGCAGATATTCTACCCCAGTTAAAAGAGTCAGAAATTGCTGGTTTGATCTGTGGGCTTGCTTAATGAAGCAGTCATAGATAGAGAATCATTACGGGAAGATGTATGAAAACAGAACAAAATATGAGATTATCAACATACAGAATTCACATAAAGCTAGGAATAAAAACATCAAGTCTGATTTATTTCATGGACGGAGAGAGACAGAAACAAAATAGAGAATGAGGATTCACAAAATTCCTATTGTAATATGGTCCACAAAATCATGTCCTTTAGATGGAAGCGAAGACATAGGAGCTGTCAAAGTAAAATATTCACACACCCGTACTAATTTTTTTAAAGGAGGTATCAGTGAGGTTAGGGGCTCATTTAGTGAATTCAAGAATAGATAAAAAAATAGATAAAAATAGATCTGTAAAAAATAGGTACACTTGTGCCCCACTTTTTTTTAGTTAGAAAAATTGTGATTTTGTAAGAACTACAATGCTCTTGTACAAGAGAAAAATCATTGAACACCAGCTTTGTTCCAAAGATGATACTGAGAATGACAAGATAGAAGGATGCCGTGGAAATTCTTCTGCAAATAACAATTATGTCACTTAAATTAGAATGATTAAACCTTGATGATAAACTTAATTAATTTTTTGTTTCTGAAAAACAATATGGTTTCAGTTCTAACTGTGAAGTGAATAACATTTAAGCTAACTGTTCAAAAGAGAAGATATTTAAATAGATATCAACTGATAACCTAAAGATAACACATTTCAAATGAGTGGTCACACTAATGGGATTAATCTGTAAATAAGAAGAAATGTTTAATGAAATAGATTTAAAGGCATAAAGACGTTTACAGATGGAAATTAACTATATAGTTAGAAAACATCAGCAAGGACAATTTTAGAAAAAAAATCAATGTTTTTTTCCTTCATGAAATATAATATTGGAAGCTCCATTGCCCTTCAGAAAACAGATTTGATGAACTGCAGTTTTACAATAGAAAAAGGGGCATTTTTTCCTAGAAATATGAGCGGCTAATTTGAAGTCTGATTTCTTCAAGCCTTCCTTACATACGTCTAGTATCACAGCATGAGTGCCACTTTTTTTATCATATTGTGGAAAAGTTCTTTAATTGAACTATTATACTCTTTTTGTTTATTTTTTTTATTGTTTAGGCTATTACAGTTGTCCCATTTTTTCTCCCTTCACCACCCCTTACCTCAGCTCTCCTTTCCCACAGTCAATCCCCGCACCACAGATCAAGTCCATAGTGATGCATGTGTTCTTTGTCTAATGCCTTCACCTTCTTTCAACCAGGCATCATTCTGTTCCTTATATCTGTGCCTCTGACTCTAGTTTGCTTGTTTGTTTATTTTGTTCCTTAGATTTCTATTTTAGGTGAGATCATATGGTATTTGTCTTTCATTGCCTATCTTATTTTACTTAGTATAATAGTCTACAGTTTATCAATGCAATTACAAAAGGTAGGAATTACTTTTTCCTACTTTATGTGTAGTATTCTATTGTGTAAATATACCACAGTTTTCTTATCTACTCATCTACTGATGAGCACTTAGGCTGTTTCCAAATCTTGGCTATTGTAAATAAAAGTGCTATGAACATAGGAGTGCATAGGTTCTTTTGAATCAGTGTTTCAGGATTCTTTGGACATATCCCTAGAAGAGAAATTGCTGGGTCCAAAAGCAGTTCCATTTTAAATTTTGTGAGGAACCTCCATACTGTTTTCCAAAGTGGCTGCACCAGTCTGCATTCCTACCAAGAGTGCAACAGGTTCTCTTTTCTTTGCATTCTCACCGGCATTTATTGTTTGTAGGGCTATTAATGGTAGCCATTTCGGCAGGTGTAAGGTGCTATCTCATTGTGGTTTTAATTTACATCTCTCTGATGGCTAGTGATGCTGAGCATCCTTTCATATGCCTGTAGGCCTTCCATATGTCCTCCTTGGAGAAGTGTCTATTAAGATCCTTTGCCCATTTTTTAACTGGATTGTTTGTCTTCCTGGTGTTGAGTCATATGGGTTCTTTACATATTTTGAAGATTAAGCCATTATCTGATGTATCATTGACAAATATGTTCTCCCATACTGTGGGTTCCCCTTTTATTTTGCTGTTGGCTTCCTTAGCTGTGCAGGGGCTTTTTAAATTTGATATAGTCCCATTTGCTTATTGTAGAATTATTGGTACTCTTGACTTTGTTGTTCTTGCACAGTGGAATGACAAGATCTAAGATAAATTTAAAATTTCTAAAATATTTGACTTTCTTCTCTTTTTCCTCAATGATTAAAATTAAAATAAGAAATTTCACAGTCCATTAACTTAGCCTTTCTATCTCTTTCATTTTGGTTACATCATTCACAATGATATGGTAATTTTTCTGATTTTTCCTCGAACTTGCTAGTCAACTTCTCAGGCTGTTGAAATAATTTTATATTTCTCTTGAAATGTGAATAAATAGCTTTGAAACAATAAGATACCTAAAACCCAAAGAAGCTTTTCAGAACAACAAAACAAAAAAAGTTTTTGACATTTTAATCAGTCTATCAATTTTTTCTATTCGCTTTTAGAAAAACAGTTAATATTTTATGAGTAGGATGAAAACAGCAGAATGCCTTTACCTATTTATCTTTCTCTACATCTAGAAATTCCTATACTTCTAAAGGATTAATTTATTGGTTAATCTAATTCTATATATACTTTGCAGAATTTGTCTGCTGGGAAAATAACTTTGTGTAATTTAATATAATCTGGACAATGAGATTTAATTGCCATAATTTTTTGCAATTTCTCTAGAAAATGCTTATGGTTACTGGAAATTTGGAGAAAATTATAGACATGGAGTTTTATAGGTCTGTGGCAGTCATTTCATTTGTTTTTAACCTGTTGCAGAAACAAGAATATACCCCTGAGTATTCATAGTGACTAACTGCAAGAACCCTGACTCAGCCCCAAATGCTTACACTTAATAACATTTACATTCATTTGTATGTAATTGCTTGAAGCAACAACTGTATTTCCAATCCTGCCATGACACACCAGTCGAAGGTAGATTTCTGGTGGTCCTGTTTCAGAAAATACAAAAATTCATCTACATGTTTTAGAATGAGTCTAGTAAAAATTTTGGCAGAGGGTGAGTGAAGCAGCCATAAGAAGGCACTGCTCATATCTCTGGGTGCACAGAATGTAATTGACAGTAATTGACAGTCCCAGCTGACATGCTCTGGAAGTCCATTGCTGTGAGGCCTTTTGTCTTACAGGTCGCCCCCACCCATGGCTGAGCGCATCGGGGAAGTAAAGCATTGCTGTTCCTACGGGATGCCAGGCCCTTCTAATAGGGCACTGGCTCAAAGACCCGTCATTTGCTTTGCTGAAATTTTGGTTGGAATTGCACAACAGTCAACCATGCTGTCACTCTACCCTCCTTCCTTTCTTCTCACCTCCATTCTAAAGTCAGATGTCTGTGATAGCTCTCCCAGCCACTGCAGGCCCCCTCTCTGCTTTCTCCCAAAGACAACCCCTAATGAATGTGCATTTAATTGCTTTTTGTCATTTTCTTCTCAGAAGACCTAAACTAAAAAGTGCTGGAAAAATTATGGGCCACTTTTTCTTTTAGAGAGGTGTGGCCCTAAACCAGTTTAAGAGACTGTTTTAGGGTTAGTGCGTGTGTGTGTGTCAGAGGGGTTGTGTTACTGATTGTAAGGGTCTTCAGAGTTGTTGTATGTGTGGATTACACCTTCTAGTTGGCAAAAAAGCACGTTTTTTTTTTTAATTACTCATCACCTCTTCTTTCTCCTCTGTCTCTTTCTTTCTTTCGAGAATCTCTTTTCTTGTTTCTAATTCAGTTTCCTTAATTGGGTTCCTTATACCAATTAATCCAGTATGACTGATGACTGAACTGAGTTTTGTCTATACAGTAATTTTCTAAATTATCATGAGGTGAGAAAAAGCTGTCAAAACTATAGAACAACAGAGGGCACAGCTTTATTCTTCATCCCAATCATTAGTGATGGACCACTGATCAAAACGAATCTGATCTATAATATTCCAGTGCACAAATGAAGTTGACAAGAATGTTTTAATCAATAGGACAACAAGGAATAAGGCTGTTAGCACTGATTATTTCAATTATTCAAAGTTAATTTAAAGTTTGAAAATTCAATCATTTCCATGATTATTAAATATGAATGAAGCTTACTAAATTTTGTAAGAAGTTGCTATTTTATAATATGGTGTGTTACTTACAGTTCGAATTATACTATCATCATTTATATATTTATTTTTCCCGTATTTTTGCAAAGACCCAATTAATAGACTTCTTAGGGCAAAAACAAAACAAAATACAACTTAGTTTTCAGTTGTCACTAAAACAAATTTTGACTGAAATAGCTCCCATATTGTTGGTTGATAAAATCCTTTGCTCTTTCTTTTGCCACTCCAAGAAGCTTTGCAAGTTGTTGCTGACCAAATAGCACATTGCTTCTGTTGTTTGAATGAATAAAATAGTCACCCATGTCAACTCACAGTTCAAATCAAGGTGACTTCCCATATTTGTAACAAAAATATTCTCATTTTCTATAATAGTTTGCAAAAATGCAGAACAATGACAGGAACTGATCGTCAGGTTAAAACAGGCCATGCTCTCTGCTTTGGTTTATGCAATGGGTTTTACACAGTTAGAAGAACAACCTAAAGTTTCACATAGCTCAGAGATTAGCAGAAGTTTTGTATTTTCTCTTCAATTGATGTTCATACATAAATTAATAGTAAGTAATTACACAATTATTATGATCATGTATTTCAAATAAATATTACAAATAATTTAAAAAATACCAAATAATGCCAAATTTATATGATAGATTGATAGATTTATGGAAAAAAATATAGTCCTAAACTCCTCAATTTTTCAAAGAAATAAGGTCATATTCTCATAATGTGAATGAAAAGATTTTTTATTAATTTTTCCTGACTTGCCTCTGGATTTTTGTTCATATGTGGTGAATTAAAAGTTTGTCCAGATACTAATGCAGACTTTGGAGTTATAAAGGTAGGTTCATACAACAAAGGAGGGGAACATGTGAGCAAAACTTACATCAAGGTACTTCATCTCTGTATTTAGAAGTTTTTAATAAGAACAAGTTAACTATTTATTTAAAATATTCAAAGCTTAAAGAAATTTGGTGTAAAGAATAATTACTTAAACCTATATATTTACAATACTTGTGCATTTTATCTAGTATTTGTTTTGTATTTACTTTGTACCAAGTTCGATGTTAGATGCTGCATGTACGATGTTGGATAAGACCTAAACTATATCTCTAAATAAAGAACATAAATGAGAACAAAAGGTGGTATATTAATTATAATTGATGTCTAAGGAGAGTTAGATTTGGTGCAATGGAGAAGATATTGGGGGTATTTACTTTATTTTGGGAATTCACAGAAGACCTCCCAGATAGAAGACAGAAACCATACCAATTTTCTTTCTATATCATTAATTCAGTATGACTGATGCTATTTGACTTCAACAAATGTGAGCCAGAAATTGTGATCCTTACAGAAGACAGGGACACAGCATTCATTCTATAGATAAATTTCAATGTAGTTACTACTGTTGAATGTGACTAAGCTTCTCTGTGGAGTTGTCTTTGCTACATTTGAAGTTTAGAACAGTAGTGAACAATACAAAAATTTCTTGATGGTTAATCAAATTTACCAAAAAAGGTGGACATACTGGTGATGTAAGTAAACCATTCTCATTTGTTTTTATACCTTTTATTCTGTTTTATGACTGGTAATGTATGTTAACTGCTGATTTGTACTTTATTTTTCTATGGATGATATTCTTTCAAAATTAGTCATATCATTTTAGGTATCTTTTTTCTTGTATGCTTTTAAATTTATCTAGTGCAAATCACAGTAGTATATATAATTCAAAAGTACTGCAATGTCATTTCAATCTAGAGTAAAATAAGCAATTAATGCACCATAAACTATGTGTTCTGAAGTCAACATGATTTTAAGAGATATAAAGCTTAACTCTTGAAAGTTATGTGAAAGTTAGTAACAATTAGAAAAAATGTTAAGTCTTAAAATGTTCCTTTAGAGAGTAAGCATACTTTTAAAATTACAGTTATTAGGTACATATTTGCCTTAATTATCCATGCAGTCTTATCTGGAAAATTAGCTTTCTTAAAGTTAATTTACAATAGAGCTTCTAATTACCTTAATGGTATTACTGAATATTGTTTTCAATTAGAATAGGACAGCACATTTAGTGGATAGATGTTATCACTTCATAAGGTTCACGCTCAACACTACACAAGGCTTTTTATTAGTACAATGTTAAAGATTCGAAAGGGGGGGATTGCCTTGAAACAAAACTTTGTCATTTAAAGAAGTTTCTTTATAAGTTACGTAGGAGAGCGCCGCTGCCTTTGTTTTATGTCACTACTTTGTTAATTTATTTATGAAACCTGAGGGGAAAATAATAGACTATCTATTAGAAGTTTATATCAACCTACAATATGAAAACATTGTTGAATTAGGCTGTAATGTTTATGCAGATCTTCTATTCAATTTTATTTTTAGTAAATGATTCCTATTACAAAGTAGGAGAAATGATATGCAAATAAACAGGCCTCAGCATGTTAATTGTATATATTTTTCAATGTGGTTTCTCAAAACTTTTAATGAGGTATTATTTTCTTCATCTCAAAAAGTTATATGATTTAAAATAAAACAATAAACTAAAATTAATAGTATTATGAGGGAGGAGCAACAGCATCTATTAAAACACCTAGCAATAACACTGACAATTATTCACTATGCCATGCATGTTAACAATATACCCCTCTATACACTAACTCTTAGTATACTGATCAATTTATACTATTGCTGATCTGTATTATTTGCAATAATACAGATTTAATCTCGTGCTAAAATGCAAATTTACCTGTGCTCCCAACTTAACATTATCCCTCACTACTACTCACACAGAAGAAAGAAGAGAGAGAGAAGAAAGAGAGAAGAAGAAGAAGGTAAGGAACGGAGGGAGGGAGGAAGGGAGTGGGGGAGGAAGAAGGAAGGAAGAAGGGAGAAAGGAAAGAGACAAAGAGACAGAAAGAGAAAGATTTTTAAACGGTTTTAAAACTAAATTTATTGGGGTGACATTGGTTAGTAAGGTTATACAGGTTTCAAGTGCACTTTTTAAAAAGATTTTATTTATTTGTCCTTAGAGGGGAAGGGAAGGAGAGAGGGAGAGAAATATCAATGTGTGGATGACTCTTGTGCGTCCCCTGCTGGGAACTGGCCTACAACCCAGGCATGTGCCCTGACTGGGAATCGAACCGCGGTTGTGTGGTTCACAGGCCCACATTCAATCCTCTGAGCTACACCAGCTAGGGCTCAAGTGCTCATTTTTAGTACATGATCTATATATCACATTGTATACCCACTACTCAAAGTCAAATATCATCATCTATTGCCATATATTTGGCCTCCTTTACTTTTTACTACCCCCACCACTCTTCCATCTGGTAACCACCATATTGTTGTCTGTGTCTTTGAGTTTCAGTTTCATATAACATGTATGAGTGAAACCATATGGTTCTCTGATTTTTCTCACTGATTCATTTTCACTTAACATAATATTCTCAAGGTCCATCCATGTTGTTGCAAGTGGCAATATTTAATCTTTTCTAATTGCTGAGTAGTATTATATGTTATACATAATATATATTATGCATATAATATATTATATATACATATAACATACATATAATATACATATATATATCCCATATCTTCTTTATCCAATCATCTATCAAAGGACACTTTGATTGTTTCTATGTCTTGGCCACTGCAAATAATGATGCAATGAGCATAGGGGTGCAATTATCTTTGTGGATAAATATTTTCAAATTTTTCAGATAGATATCCAGAATCATTGACATCTTTTCTTCGACACAGCTAGTGTTATATAAAGTTAAACTGGTGATGTCAGTTACACAAGTATCTGAAACCTGGCCTTGCCCTTGGCTGTACTATTTTTTTCAAGTGTATTACCTGATCACTGGGGTAAATATATCTCAGATAATAGGAACAAGATATAAATTTTTAAAATCAAATGCCTAGAAAAGTGGTTGGTATACTTAAAAGCACACAATATATGTTTCTTTAACAAAAGTGCCATATGGTTTCCAGTGTCTTTATGTGATTTAATAAATCCTAAACAAAATAAGAAAGAATCTGCAAATGTTTTATAACAACTATAAGTTAACTTTAAAATGCTAAAAAATTATTTGAAACAGAAAAACCTGAAATACTGTTGTTCTAAGAAGATACGATACAGATTTGAATACAATGTGAATAAGTTGAGTATGTTTTTAGGTAGAAAGAAACTCCATTCTTAAATTAAATACTAGAGGGACTGATGGTCATCCAAACAAAATAGAGCTAACAGTCAAAGGCAAAGATGATGACAGAGCCTAAAGCTAAGGGAGCAAAACCCAAGAACTCTGATCAAATAAAGATTTCCTCTTCTCCGCTCTATATCCCCATTACCCAGAACAAAACAAATTCAGAAAATAACAAAAAGTAGTAAAATGGACTCAATACAAAATTGACTTTATATTGATAATTTAAAAGTGAAAATAAAAGACTCTGAATACAGTAATACAGGACTAAAAACTAAATTATCTTTATCAGAAAATCAAAAGCAGTACCTAAATTACAAGTGAAATATCAGAGTATTTTCATTAAATTCAAACAAAAAATAGAAATAGAAAGTATAAATGTTGCAAAAGAAATGATCATTTACATAAATAATCTATGTAAACCAAGATAATAAATTATTGCATTGTTAAAGAAAGTTAGTGAATCAGTAAATTGACTTTAAACAAGTACGCAAAAAATGTCAAGATATTTTCAGTCTAGTAATAATCAATAATCAGTGTAATAACAATGAAAGTCCTTAAAATAACAACAAAACATAAGTTAAATAAAATATATAAATAATTTAGAAATATAAGAAAATATACTTGAAGACTTGATTGAACAATTAGTTCTTAGATATAATACTAAAACCATGGTCCATAAAAGGATAAAAAAAGATGAATCACTTTTCATCAACAATTAAAGTTTTGCATTGAAAAATACAATTCTAAGAATGAAAAGACAAGCTAAAAATGGGGTAAAATGTTTTCAAATGACCTAATGACAAAGGAATTATATACAGGCCTTAAAGAGAAAACTCACAATGCAATAACACAAAAAATGCATACAAAAATGGTGAAAACATTGAACAGACACCACATCAGAGAAAACATACAGATAGCAAATATTTCTATGAGAAGATGGTCGAATCATTATTCAGAAATGTGAAGTAACACCATAATGAGATAGATATCACTAGAAACCCATTAGAAAGGAGAAAACATGATAATGTCAAGTACTGGTGAAGATACAGAGAACATGAACACTCATATATTGCTAGTGAGAATACAAAATAGTATGTCAAACTTGGAAAATAGTTTGGAATTATAGTGTAAACATGCATGACCATATGACCCAGAAATCCCACTTGAAGTTATTTTAGTTTTAAGTAAAATAAAAGCTTATGTTTTCACAAGGTGCACATATAAACACACACCATTATTCGGTGTTTATAGTGGCTTTATTCATTACTGTCCCAAACTGGAAACAACTACAATTCCCATTTATAAGAGAACAGATAAATGAGCTGTGGTATATTCAGTTGAGCACTCCTCAGCCATCAAAACAAACAAACATTGATTAACATAACAATATAGGTGAGCTCAAATGAGTTTTGCTAAATACAAAAAGGCTCAAAAGGCTACTTATATACTCTATGATTCCAAATTTGTCACATACAGGAAGACATAAAACTCTAGTGATTGATAAAAGATCAATGGTTACCAATGATTTAGGATAGAGAAGATGTGAATTATAAAGGTGGTAGCATGAACAAGTGATTGGTGTGGTAATTATGAAACTGTTCTTTATGTTAATAGTGGTGATGATTGCATTTGTCGAAACTCATAGAACTATATACTAAGGGCAATTTTTCTATGTTATTGTATAACAGTTTGAACAACTATTATACATATATACGTTTGTTTATGTATGCTAGACATATATCTCTATATATGTATATAAAACACAGCTGACCATTGAAAAACTTGGTTCTTCTTATGTGTGGATTTTAGTCCATAAATATATAGTAAGCTGTCTATACCTCTAGGGTTTTACGTCTGTCACATCCAAGGACTTAGGCAACTGTGATTCAAAAACAATATTTTGAGGCAAGGTTGGGGATCTGCAAATACACAGGGACAACTTTTGCACTGTTCTAATGCTATTTTATAAAAGGAACTTGAGTATCCATGAATTTTGGTATGTGAGTGTGTGGATGTGTGTGTGCGAAGAGGTCCTGGAACCATTCCACCAACAGATACAAAGGAAGCAATGTAGTTAACCTTTCAGTGAGTCAAAATTTGTATGCAGATTTTCAACTATGGGATGGGATTTTCCTAACCCTTGAGCTGTTCAAAGGTCTGCTGGATATATTTATAGCTACTGTAAAACAATACAGTGACATAGCCAAATAAGCCAATATCTAAATTGAAATGAAAAATTACAAATATTCAAATAATTTCAAATGAAGGTAGAAAAAACCCAGAAAGTCAAAACCTGAGAAGACAATGCAAAAAATATCCCCAAAATGGCACACCAAAGTCCCACCATGTTAATAAGTATATTAGTGAAAATGAAATAAACATACAAGTTAAAATATTGAGGTTTTCAGGGTGGCTTCAAAATATGACTTAATCACATGACGCAAATTAGTTAAGTATTTTTAGTAGATTTTTTTCTAATTTTTTAAATTTTAATTGTTGTTCAAGTATAGTTTTCTGTCTTTTACTCCCATCCCAGCCCACCACCCATCCCTCCCCTCTCCCTCCCATTTCCACCCCCTGCCTAGTTTTTGTCCATGTGTCTTTTATACTTGTTCCTGTAAATTTTCCCCCTGAAATTCCCTCTCCTCTCCCCTCTGGACACTGCCAGCCTGTTCTCTATTTTAGTGTCTTTGGTTATATTTTAAGAATGAAAATCATATTGTTAAAGTAAAAGTAAATAAAACCCTAAAAGTGATAGCCTATACAGATATAATCTAAAGAAAGCTAGAATGGCTCTAAGAGTATCACCAACATAGGCATTAAAACAAGGAAAATTACCATGGGTAAAAAGGTTATTAATTGCTTGTGGGAGGGGGGTATAAGAGGATTAAATGTTAATGGAAAAATACAATTAAGATAAAATTTTAAAAGTTGTTAAAATGATAAAAAAGATCAATTTATCAGAAAGATATAACAATTTTAAATGTGTATGCAACTAACAACAGAGTTTCAAAGTAGATGAAGCAAAACCTGCTAGAACTTTGAAAGGAGAAATAGAAAATACACAAATGTGTCTTAGAATCAATAGAGCAAGTAGGCAAAAATCATAAAAGATGTGTAACAGCTGAACAGCTCTTTTCAACTAACTTGGTCTAACTGACTAATAGACTACTTTTTTCCCAGCACAACACTTACACAGAGTAGCCTCAGAGAAGCTGTTAAGAACAGGAGAAGGAAGACTCTGATTCAATTTGGCCTGGAGGGCTAACAATTATAGTACTACAGACAAAGCACTAACTATGCAGAAATGCACATCTTATCAATACATAAAAGAAAGTAAGTTTGTTTAGCTGAATTCTACATCAGCGATTAGAGGTTTTCCTAGTCCCTGTTTGTAAATACACACTTCCAAGTAACTGTGGTCCGCTATTGCAGGGATCCCCAGCTCCTGGGCACGAACTGATCTGTGACCTGTGAGGAACCAGGCCACACAACAGGAGGTGAGGGGCAGGCTAACAAAGAAAGCTTCCCATTATCTCCTCAGCTCTGCCTGCTCTGCCCCCAATTTTATCCACGGAAAAATTTTCTTCTCTGAAACCTGGCCCTGGTGCCAAAAAGGTTGGGGACTGATGCTCTGTTGTACTCACTAGTTGACAAAGTGTTTAGCTTCTTGGAAAGGGAACATGGTAAAAGTAATAAGATGAAAAAAATCAGAAAGAAATTTGAAAAAAACAAACAGTACATAACTTAAAAATGGGATTGAGTGTGTTCTGTAAGCTCTTTCCCTAATGGTAAGAACAATGATTTAATATTTTTAATAAAATAAAAAAGAATCAACACAGGACTCTAAAAATATATTTCAGGAAAATTTAAAATAATATGGGGTATAGCCAGCAGGAAAATCAAATAGTCTTGTTTTTTATATTTAATTTTAAAAATTGGACTCATCTGAAATAGAGAGTTTCAAAAATAATAAAGTAAAATAGGATAGGACAGATTTAGAAATCTTGCATATATGGTTAAATATTGTCGAAAAGACTTAGAAAGTAACCAAGCTTAAATCAAAGTACAGAACCAAAACATCCTCTCCTCTAAAAGTCAGGAAATTGAACATATGACAGCAGTCATTAGTATAAGTGGAGCCCATCGAAAGAACTCATATCGGTTAAGGATAAAAAGGACAGATGTCCAAAATATACCTAATAATATCTCTTTAAGGAAGTCATAGAACCAGACTTCTCATCAAAATGGAGGCATAGGTAGAAATGCTTCACTGCTTTGCACAACCATAAGAAGGATCAAAACTAAACTCAAAACAAAACATACCCAGATCTGCCAGAAAATCTAACTGTATGGAAGACTGACAACCAAGAATTTAAAGAAGCCATATTCATCTAGAAGTGTAGGAGGGGCAGAGATAGGGAGCCAGGTCACAGAGGACATGGCACCGTGGCAGCAAGGCAACATCGAGGTAGTGGCAGATTTGGTGGCTGGAGGGACAGACGGTCCCATATTCACATGTGGTGGATAAAAATCTGAAGGGATACCTGAGGAGCAAGTGATCCCAGTCCCAGGCAGACCACACAGCCCAGGGTTCCAGCACCAGAAATAAAACCTCATACCTTCTTGCCATAGAAACCAATAAGGGTTAGGGCAGGGAAATAAATTGCTAGTCTCTCAAGAGGGTCCTATTAAATGTCCCGTATGTTCCTAGAACCTATGCAAACCTACCCTCTTTGTGAATGACCACCAATGCAACAGCTAAAAGGATGCTAGTCACATACGGGAAAGCAGGTGAAGTGACTGGTAATGGGGTGAGTGCAGAGCAAGCCTCCAGCAGCCAGGCAGTGGTACTCTCCCATCTCTGACACCTACCCCACCACATACAGAGCCAAAAAGCAGTGAAGTGGGTTGTCTCACCTTGGCAAAAACATGAGGCCCTGCCCCATACAACTTGACAGGTGCACCAAGACAGGGAGTCAAATCAGCTCTACTTAATACACAGAAACACACACAGGGAGGATGCCAAATCAAGGAAATAAAGAAATATGACTCAAATAAAATAACAGAACAAAACCCCAGAAAAAGAACTAAATGAAATGGATAGCTAACCTATCGCATGCAGAGTTTAAAACACTGGTGATAAGGATTCTCAGAGAACTCAGTGAGTGTAGCAAAAGCATAAGGGAAGAAATGAAGGCTCTGCTAATGGAAATAAAGAAAAACCCTCAGGGAAACAACAGTGAAAGGAAGGAAGCTGGAATTCAAATCGATTTGGAACATAAGGAAGAAATAAACCGTCAACCAGAACAAAATGAAGAAACAAGAATTCAGAAAAAAAAAAAAAGGAGAGAATAAGAAGACTTTGGGATATCTCCAAAAGTGCCAACTTCTAAATCATAGGGGTGTCATAGGAGAAGAAGAACTAAAAATTGAAAATTTATTTGAGAAAATATGGAAAGAAAACTTCCCTAATTTGGAAAAGGAAATAGACATACAAATCCAAGAAGCACAGAGTCCCAAACAAGCTGGACCCAAAGAGGACCACAACAAGACATGCCATAATTAAAATGCCAAAGGTTAAATGTAAAGACAGAATCTAAAAGCAGCAAGAGAAAAGCAGAGAGTTACCTACAAAGGGGTTCCCATAAGATTATCAGCTGATTTCTCCAAAGAAACTTTGCAGCAAGAAGGGACTGGCCAGAGATATTTCAAAGTAATATACAGCAAGGACCTACATCCAAGATTACTTTTTCCAGCAAAGTTATGATTTAGAGTGGAAGGACAGATAAAGTGCTTCCCAGACAAGGTAAAGCTGAAGGATTTCATCATTATCAAGCCCTTATTATATGAAATGTTAAAAGGACTTATTTAACAAAAACAGGATAAAAACTATGAATGTTAAAATGACAACAAACTCACAATTATAAACAGCTAAATCTAAAAAACAAAAAACAAAGCAAAGAACTAGAACAGAAATAGAATCATAGATATGGAGATTATATGGAGGCTTATCAATGGGGAGGGAGAAGGGGGGAAATGGAGGAAAAGTTGTAGGGATTAAGAAGCAGAATTGGTAGGCATAAAATAGATAGGGGGGTGTTAAGAATAGTATAGGAAATGGAGAAGACTAAGAACTTATATGTATGATCCATGGGCATGAACAAAAGGGAGGATTGCTGGAGGGAGGGGGTACCAGGTCGAGTGGGGAAAAGGGAAAATTGGGACAACTGTAATAACATAATCAACAAAATACACTTAAAAAAGGAAATCATAAAACAAAAACCAATGCATTTTATAAATACATTTGGACAATGAAAGGACTTTCTTATTGCCATAAATGCCACCACAACTACCATAAAAAAGTCATATATCTTGAAATATAAAAATTATTCAAGTAGTGGAAATTTTTAACAGTCCTAAGGCCTTCTCAATGCTCCAACTGTTACTTTGTGGTTGTTAGATTTTTTTTTTCTTCTGTGAGAGTCAAATTAAGCAATGTAATAGGCAGGAATTTATACTTCAAAAGGAATTACCAGATAAAACTCTAAGGCAAAACAAATATTTTCTCAATTGCTAGAAAGTTTTCTTTACCATCACACATGTTCTATTGCCAAGCATGTCTTTAAAATTAAAACTGATTTTCTTAAGAATACTTTAAATAAATTTATACTGAAGTGATTTAGCTACACATTAGTGATTCTGCATTTGATATTGCTTTGACTACTGACTCAGTGTTATAAAGAAGGTTTCTACTTATTTCTGAAAAAAAAACTCAGGACTTTAATGGGATCCATCATTCTCTGTCATGTCATATTTTTTTTCTTGATATAATGAAGATGAATATCCCTACCAAACGTAATTCATTTCTGCACTTGAGGTCACCCTTTCTTCTAGGACTGAAGTCTGGCCTCTAAATTCTGTTATTGTAACTGGAAACCTGATTCTGAGTCCTTCCTTCCTTAATCACATCAGACAATGATCACTGCTGTTATAGGCAACCTACCAACTTTTTAAAACTGTTCTTGCCATAACTATTTCACATATAATCTTATTATAATGTTTCAAGTTGAGTCCTATCCTCTGCTTTCTAATTATGATTATTTTCATATTAATCATTTGACCCAGCTTTACCCTAATTCAAAAACATGAGTTTTACATTCTCCTAATTTCTCTTACCCCATCATAGCTATTACGTATGCAACATGTACATTTAAAAATATATATATCTGTAGGCATCAAAGGTTTAAAGTCTAATCACATGGAGACTTTAATTCTAGAGATACATCAAGTCAAATAAAATGTATTTCAAAAATTGTAACCATGTTTATAATTTAGAAAAAAGGCAGATACCTATCATTCCAAAGATATGATACAGTTTTGAGTCTATTGTAAGTAAATGTTTGGGTAGAATAAATGCAATGCCAATGTCATGTTTCATTTATTTTTTCATCATGTTAAAAGCAGCAAGACTGGAAGTGATACGTTAAATTCAGGGATCGTTTAGACAGTAAACAAAAAAATTGTGTATTATTTTTATTTTTTAAAAGATAACTCATGCAATTTTTCTTCTATATTGCAATGTCTTGGCTCAAGTGTATTTTTTCATGAGTTTCAAGAACCTGGGTTTGCAAGTGATAATTTGCATATATTTTTAGAAACATTTGATTTTAAGGATCTCTACAGATTTATTAATAAATAACTTCAAAAATAAAATACTTATATTATAATTACACTAACTTATAAGTGATAAGTAAATGCTAATATTATATATTTCTCTATAGAGAAGAGTTAAATTCTCCCAAGCAATAACTAAAGGAGAATAAATAAAAAAAGTATCTTTATAATTCTCAAATATGTTGCCAACATACTTTATAGCTTTACATAGAATTTTCAAAATGAGTTAAGAAAACATTAATATTATTGAAGTGAACTGATAATGTATGTTCTAAGTTAAAAGGAAACTAAATATCATAATACATGTAATACAGCTATCCAGATATAGAGACTAGTTACCTGGAAAAAAACACATTAAGAAAAGTTTTACTATATCTTGTATGTTTTTTCCCCCTAAATTTGGGCCAGCCTTGGAGTTTGTATGTTTTCTTTATTCTATAAGAGTCCTGCCTTCTCACTGATACAACATAGTAACCAAGTATATGCTAGTTTACAAAATTTCAAATATTCCTGATATAATTGATGCCTCTTTGTTTCCAGAATTGGTGATGCCCTCCTTATATACTTACATAAACATGTACTTAAAATTATAAATGGCTTTGAAAAACACACAATAGATAGTATTCAATAATTGTAGTCTATATTTCAAAGTCTATTACAGATATTACTTAATTTTTTAATTTATTGATTTTTGAGAGAGAGAGAGAGAAGTGTTGAATTGTTTTTCCACTTATTTATGCATTCAGTGGTTGATTCTTGCATGTGCCCTGATCTGGCATCAAACCCACAACATTGAGATGATTCTCCAACCAACTGAGCTACCAGGCCAGGGCCAGGTTATTACTTTCAAACATCTAGCATTTCATGTAAGTATTTCTCATAGTTTTCAAACACAGAGTAGCTACAAGACACACATCTACATCTCATTTTTACCTGTCATCTTCTAGTAACATTGGTAAATGCATTTTACAAGAATATTGTAATGTCTTTGTGAGTAATTCTGTTTTCAGTAATAATTCCTAGCCCCAGGATGTATATTTTCCAAGATTTTTGGAGCTACATTTTTTTTTTTTTTACTCTGGTTCTTTCTGATGTATCCTCACTCACTTACATATAATATCTTTTATAATCCCTCTTTATATTTTTTATTTTGAGGACAATGTATTTTCTGTGCACTACATTGTTTGATGCTATACTGCTGGGTTTTTGAAGAAATTATAACTACCTAGATATGCTGATTCTTGTTTTTTCTTTATGTTTCAAGTGGAAGGTTTATAAGTTTATCGGATAGATACAGAGACTTAAAATGAATGATTTTTTTTTTTCAGATTGCATGCTACTAGGGGTACCAGTTGAAAAAAACTTACTTCTTTATACAGAGCTGCCCATTTCTTTATTTTAGAAAGCCCACACCCACTTTTAAAGTCTTTCTTAAAGACTGTTCGAAATCAGTCAAATCCTACTTCAGCATGTTCACACTTTAAATCTTTATTGACTATTAAAGGTAGGTTACACTTGACATTAAACATAACTTTGAAGTCCACATTTGGCATATTACATTATCAGTAAACCTTAGTCAATATCAGAATCTAATAAATATTAGGGATGGATGGTGGTTTGTGTTCCCATGTACATGCATTTTCAAACGTTATTTTGTCTGAGTTGGCAAGTCCATAATGTGTAAAAATGGATGAGTCAAGCAAATCTATTTTCAGGGATTATTTTTCCTACTATTAGAACTAATTTCTGCTGATGTGAAAGTATTATTTGCCTGACCTAGCAAGTGTGAGTGTTTAATGGGCTTAGCTGAGCTAAGGTTGCGAACTGGTTAGCTAAGTTCTAAACCTCATGCTTGGCTAATTCACTCATAGATTTAGCCAACTCATTTCACCATTTTAGATCCAGAGTACATTATCAATAAATTGGAACTAATAACAATGAATTTGCTGCATAATAACCTAGGAAGAAATAGATAACAAATAGATGTCTCTTTATGTAACAAATGCCATAAATTAACACCCAATTTGCCCCATTCATAATCATAATCAAATAAAATTCAGTTAGTCATTTATTTCAGGATTCTAAATGTTGGGGAAAATGTGGAGGTTATTTGTTAAAAAGATATCTTGCAAGAAGTAAAACAGGTGCTATGGTTAATGATGCTGTAATTCAGCAAATTCCTGTTCCATCTCATATATCAGCATGACATTAAATTTCTGATTTTCTGAGTCCATTATAAAGTTATGATTTCACACTAAGCCTTGGTGTAAAAGCTACACAATCTCTCCTCAAACTATTTGGAGAGATACTTTTTTCAATCTCTTACAAATAATGAGACCTATTGCTTACTATTGTAATTAAGAATGTAACATTTATAATATTTTCTTAGAATTGGCAAGATTGGAATATTTTTCTGTAAATTATTTAGATTACAAAGTAAAATATATTTAAAATCATATGCCAAATCTTATAGTGGTGATATATTTATGCAATTAATTTTAATCTAAATGTGCTTTAAAGTATCACAGATATTTGTTATAGTATTTTGAAGTTAACAATTAACTCTAAAAAAGGTCACAAGCATTTTTACTTAAAATATTTTTAAAAAATCTACAATTTTAAAACATTTTAATCCTTGAAATCATTAGGATGATAAATATTTCCCTCATACTGTATCTGGAATAATAAGATCTGATGATTCTTGGTTAATGTTCAATTTAAATACAAAGCAAATAGAAACACTAGTAAACCTCTATTGTTAATTTTCTACTGTAAAAAATATTTTAATATTGTAGAGAGAAAATGAAGATACAACAGACTATTAATCCATCTAAAATTTGTACACACACAAAGAGGAAATGATTGATGACATCTTTTTTCATAGTCTACCTGTTGAGGTGCCAAATAATTCCTTTATAATGAAACATATGCATAAAAAATCATACATTAAGCCATTAAACTTAGCATTCTATCTTTACCAAAGGATGAAAAATAATTTTACTACTGAGAAATCATCTTTATCCATATGAGAGAACATATTCATGAATGATACATCTGCCAAGGGGTTAGTTTCCAAAATATGTAAAGAACTTATATAACTCAACACCAGGAAGACAAACAACCTAATTAAAAATGGGCAAAGGACCTGAATAGACACTTCTCCTAGAAGGAAATACATATGGTCATTAGATATATGAAAGAATGTTCAATGTCACTAATCATCAGAAACATACAAATTAAAACTATAATAAGGTATCATTTCACACTGGATGAAATTTCTACCATCAATAAATCAACAAACAACAAGTGCTGGTAAAGATGTGGAGAAAAAGGAACTTTTTGCACTGTTGGTAGAAATGCAGACTGGTGCAGCCACTGTGGAAAACACTATGAACTTTCCTCAAAAAACTAAAAATGGAACTGCCTTATGATCCAGTCATTCCACTGCTGGTATTGTACCCTAAGAATCCTGAAACACCAATTTAAAAGACCCTATTTACTTCTATGTTCATAGCAGTGTTATTTACAATAGCCGAGATCTCAAAACAGAGTGCCCATTAATAGATGAGGGGATAAAAAAGATGTGATACATTTACACAATGGAATACTACATGGCTCTAAAATAGAAGGAACTCTTACTCTTTGTGACAGCGTGGATGCACCTCAAGATTATTATGCTAAGCAGAATAAGCCAGTCAGAAAAATGCAAATAACATATAACCTCACTTACCATATATTTTGGGGCCATAAGATGCACCTAGGTTTTAGAGGAGGAAAATAGGAAAAAAAAATTTGAAGCAAAAATTGTGGTAAAATATTTAATAACATAAATAACATAATATTTCACCAATGTAAATGTAAACAGAACTCAACAGCAGCATTAACAACCATTATTCCTCCCAAATTGGGGGGGGTGCATCTTAGAGTCCAAAAAATACAGTATATGTAAAATCTAATGAACAAAATGACAAACAAAATAGGACCAAAGGCATGGATATGTGGAAGAGACAGACAGATATTGGTGAGAAGGCTGTGTTGGTGGGACTGGAGGAGATTAGCCAAAGAATGTATATGCATATGTGTATAGCTCGTGGTCACAGACAACCATGCAGTGAAGGCCAGGGTAGGGGGGTGAGGACTGTGTGGAGAGGGGGCA